>QEPC01005125.1:2822018-2836366 GCA_003113815.1 Sphenodon punctatus
ACATTGCAGCCATTTATAAATGGCTGCAATGAAAAAAACCGGCACACTGAAATCCGGTACCGGGGGCCGGATTACCGGGCCGAATCCGATAATGCCGGTACGCCCGATACCGGCATTATCGGATACCGGATTCTACCGGTTTCCCACCCCTAATAATTACCAAACGAATGAGTGCCAATCCCTTCAGTTCAGGCTGGCTAATGGTTCAACTCAACAGCCTGATTTCAGGCATAGCTCTTCCGGGGGGTTAGGGGAGGATTTGGGAGAAACTGATGGATCAATGGTGCTTTGTGCACCATATGCAGTAAATGAAGCTGCAATTTCTTTAAGGGTTTACCCACTTCCGAATGGGACTTTCCCTCGCTGGAATTCAAAGCCATCTATACAACGTCATCTGTCATCCATATTGTCCCATGCTTTTCCCTATAGGCAGCTCTGGTCCTTTCAATTGCTCCCTGCTACAGGGCATTTCCAAAGGGTGGTTCTTCATTTTCATTCCCCCCATTTGGTGAATTATCTATGGTCAAAAGCAGACCTGTTTTTTTCCTGGGGGGTTGTTTGGAGGAAGTGTTTATTGCCTCCGTTCAGTGCCCCCTGTTTCACCAGCCAACCCCTGTGATTAATTCAGGAGCTGCTCGAGTTTTGATCAATCAAGCCAGCTCCAGGTCAAATAGTAATCCTAACAGTAGGAAAGGTGCTGACTTAAGGGACACTCAGCAGCATGATCCCAGTGATCCAATCCATGTTAGATTGACCAAGCTGGTCATACCTCCAAAGCAGGGGGCTTAATCTCTCCCAGCCCAACCTCTGCCTAATCCCCAACCAACTCTGCAAGTAGCTCCTTCACCATTATTATCAGATTCTGAGGAGATGGACTTTGCCTCCTCAGTTTTCTTAGGTTTGTCCAATTTCCAGAGTATTGCTCCTGTAGGGGGGACTTCTGGGATTAAGGACATCAGGGTATCAGTACTACCAAGCACAGATGATTGGAAGCCGACCCCAGGAGAGGACAGTTTTAGTGTCCCTCAGGAAGACGCGCCCCAGACCCCACAAGCTGTGCAACATGGGGCTATTGCATCTGTCCATTGATACAGGCAGTGCCATGATTTAAGTATCCTCAATTTTAGTTCTTGCAATTGTGCAGGCTGGGCAAGGCTTTCTTCTTTCCCTGATGCTAAGAGGTTTTTGGAGGATTTTTATATCATTATGCTACAAGAGACATGGGCTATTCATCAGCCCCTTTTAGACAACTATTCATCTCACCATGTTCCAGCTGTGATCTCGGCATCTAGGGGACATCCGAGCAGGGGTTTGGTTTGCTTTGTATCAGACTGGCTAAAAGGGTCTGTGGTTGCAGCGCTCTCAAAGCATCCATGTACTTTAGCAGTGGTGCTTAGATTAGGGGGACTGCTCCTCGCAGTGGTAACTGTTTATATCCCTCCGGCCAATGCCAATTCCTATCGGGCAAACTATTGGTCTTTGGTTGGGGAGTTGTTGGAGGAGATTGTCTCCCTATTTCCTGTGGCTAGAACCGTGCTGACAGGGGATTTTAATGCACGCATGGGTCAGAGGATCCTGTGGTCCTTCTGGCTGGGGGAGGAGTTGGAGGTCCAAGCCTTTTGGGTCCCAGGAAATTCAAGGATCTTGTAACCAATGGCTCAGGGTCCATCCTTGCTAAGTTTCTGGTTGAATCCTCTTTATGTGTTTTAAATGGGACAGGCTTGGGGGACCAGATGGGTGAGTACACCTATATAGGTCACACAGGTGGTAGTGTATGCGACTACATTGCTGTTTCTCTTGATACTATCCCCATTACTAGGGACTTTGCTGTAGGCCTTTGTCAGGGTAGTGACCATCTTCCCCTGACACTTGCTTTATCCCTTGTTGATGGGGCCGTAGTTCCCCGTAGGCAGGTCACTTCTTCCCGTGTGGGTATTTGCCATGTCATGGTCAAGTTAAATGAGCACACCTTTTCTAAGGTGGACTCCTTTATCAGGGCCAAGCAGATTAGTTGAGACGGGGAGCCTTTTTATTCCCCTGGGGATGTACACCTACAAATCATTGAACAGTTTGATAACATGTCTGAAAAGTTGAGCGAGTTGCTCCTGTCCTGTTGCCCTGAGCCTCCAGGTTTACGTCCTCCCAATAAGCATTCCAAAATTTGGTTTGATCAGGAGTGTAGAGTCCTTAGGAACCAGTTGGTTTCACTTTATGTGGAGTACAAGAGGGGTGGGGAGGTTTCCCTCCCCCCCCAGCACTTCACAATTAAGAATTTATATAAGGTGGCTATTAAAACCAAGAGAGCCCAATATTGGGATCATTATTGGGATGTTTTGGTGAGGGCGGCCTCCCATCGTGATGGGAAGAAATTCTGGTTATTGTTGAATGGGCTTGACAGTAGGGGTAGGGGTCTTTCCCATTTAACTATTCCAGATGTTCTCTGGATTAACCACTTTCAAGCTCTATATGGCAGAGATCAGTGTTATGTTGGCTCTAATCCATGTTCACTAGAGGAGACCTTCCTGCCGGCCTGGCCACCGGTATCGGCTTTGGAAGTGGCCGAAATTGTTAAATCTTTTACTAGTGGAAGGGCTCCGGGACTGGATTTGGTAACAATTGAATTGATTAGACGTTCTTTGGATTGGTAGACCTCAATGTTGGCCTCTCTCTTCACTGCCATAAACAATTCTGGCAAAATCCCCCTTAAATGGGCGAAAGCGGTAGTAGTTCCCATTTTCAAAAAGGGAGATCACTCTATGCCAGCAAACTATAGGCCAATTAGCCTGCTTTCTATCACCAGTAAGATCTTCGACAAATTGCTGTTGGGGAAGCTGAGTAGTTGGATAGAGGACAACCAGGTCTTGGCTCCGGACAGGCTGGATTCCAGGGTGGGTGATCCACTACTGAGCATTGTATTGTGCTTCAACATCTAATAGACAAGTAGGTTGCCAAGAATGGGAAGTTGTACGTTGCCTTCCTGGATCTCCGAGCTGCATTTGACCTTGTGAACAGGGTCCCATTTTGTGGGACCCTTTTGGGCATGAATGGGAGTTTGCTCCTCCTTCTCCAGCAGTTACATGCTAACACATCTCTCTTAGTGAAGATGGGTCCATCTGGCCTCCTAACAGCAGAAATTCTGACACCGTCGGGGGTCAGGCAGAGTTATGTGTTAGCACCTGTCTTATTTAATCTCTTTGTAAACAGTGGCCTCCTTGCTAGCCGCTCCTGTCTTTTTCCCCCCATAACTCGCCAACCATCCAGTGGGATGTCTGCTATATGCAGATGATATAGCGATTATGTCTCAGACTGGGGTGGGTTTAAATAGGCAGCTATCTTGTTTTGCAGATTTTTGCAATCAAAATATACTTAAGATTAATTATGACAAATCCAAAATAATCCTTTTTTCTAAAAATTGTAAGGTTTACAATATCAGAGGTCATGGTATTAGTCAAGTTAAGACATTTCAGTACCTAGGACTGCTTTTCTCAGCCTCAGGGGCTTGGAAAGTCCATTTGGAAAGGGCCTTGTCAGCTGCCAGGGGCTCCACTGTATCTCTGGGCAGACTTTTTAGTATCTCTGGAAGGAGGGCATTAGCCCCCACAATTAAAGTTTTGAACTTCAGAGTGCGAGCCCAGCTGTTCTATGGAGGCAGAAGTTTGGACCCCTTATGTTACATCGAAGCTAAGGAAACTTGATAGTGTCCAAACTAGTTTTTTCCAGTGGCTACTGAGGATTCCTAGTTCTACGCCCTTCGCAGTTATCAGGCAGGAGGTTAGTCAGGTCAGGTGGTCTACTATGGCCTGGATAGTTGTTCTGCAATTTTGGATTAAGTCGACCTTAATTCCTGGCAAGGGCTTGATGCCCTACTGGATTAAAGACACATTTAGGAGCCCTTGGCAGAAGACTGTTGAGCTCTTTGTGCGGCAGCTGGGGTTCTACCCAGATTACTGGTATGGGAAGGAGCCGGTAGCAGCAGTGAAAGAGCTTACTCAAAGACTAGAGGACAGGGAGTTCCAGGAGGAGACGGCAGCGACCCAAGTATCGGGCCATCTGGTGGATTACCTTCCTTTTGTTAGGGCTAGACCAGGCACAGCTGCATATCTGCTGTCATCTATCTCTCCGAGGGGCAAATATCTATTCCTGTGTGCTCGAGTAAATGCTCTTCCTACTGCAGTTCTGGAGGGTCGACTCCATGCAGTCGATTTTGCAGACCGCACCTGCCCTTTTGACCACCAATATGTGGAATCTGTGTCTCATATTGTTTCATTGTCACCTTTATGATGTCATTCATTTAAAACATCTTGCAACTTTTCTCCAGACATTTTCAGGCCATACATGTCAGGACCCTTGGGGGTAGGAGGGGATGGAAGCACCTGCGTGGCCGTGTTAGGCCTGGCCGACAGCCGCGGAGGCAGCAACGTGCTGCAGAGGCCACGCCCACTCCGACGTTAGGAGGGGGCGGGGCAAGACGCAGCGACGCGACGCCTCAGGGAAGCCCTGGAGGCACTGACAGCGGGCGCATGCGCTCCTCGAACCCGGAAGTGCGGCTTCGCCGGTCAGCCCGCCTGCAGGCACTTTCCCATCAGGGTCCTTTATAAGCTGGGTAGACGCCTGGCTCAGTGCTGGTGATCGGACCTGTGCCGTGATACTGGCCCCTAGCTTGGAGTGTAGCAGAGACTGTGGACGTGTGTGGGACAAGTGAAGTGCGTGGAGAGCGTGGAGTGTGCAAGGTGAGTGCTTGGGTGACTGTGAGAGTAGACGTGTGTGTGTATAGGTTGAGTGGAGTTTCCTTCCTTGTGAGTTGCCCCCACCTGACAAACCTGAGTGAAAGCCCTAACCCCTCCTAGTCCCTCTCTCCGTTGGGTCCCGTGGGGTCCTTTCCCCCTGAACCACCACTGATCCCACACCTCCTCCCCATAGCCCTGTATAAGCGTGTGAGTACTAACCCAGAGTGGGCCTTGTTCGGTGCGTAAATCCCTGTGATGAGCTTTGGCCAGGGTTAGCTCGTGTAGCTCATACCCAGAGCCTCCAACCAGATTCTGAGGGATTACTTTCCAGCACCATTTTGCCCTTGCGACTGGAAGTACGTTTGTTGGTCCTATCTTCCCTAACAGAATCACCAGCACCCTCTCCTTTCCCTGCACTATGGATACAGGGGCAACGGGCGGAGCGAGGAGAAAGGAGCCTATGGGCCCTTCTCCAGTAGAAGACTTAGGGGCACCAACTCCACCTAGACCTGGAGCCCCTGAGAATGTGGATTTGGTGCATGCCATGCAATCCCTGGCGATGGATGTCAGGGATTTACAGGAACGTCCCCCAGGCCTCATGCCCCGAGAGCCTAAGGGGCCTAAAATTGCCAAATTTAATGGGGATCGCAAATCTTTTCAAAGTTTTCTGGCACTATGTGAACTGGCTTTTGTAGTACAGCCTCTGACCTATTTGTCTGACCAGGCAAAGGTTTCCTTTATAATTGGACATCTAGAAGGGCTGGCCTTAGCGTGGGCCACGCCCTTGCTAATCAGTCAAGACCCCCTAATCCAAGATTACGCTGCCTTTAGAAGGGAATTCACTTTCCTATTTGACTACCCCCATCGCGTCCGAGACGCAGAAACTGCAATTTTAGAATTAAAACAGGGACGGGGTTCACTGCTTGAATACGTGACTCATTTTCAGCAATTAGCTGTAGAACTGGCTTGGCCAGATAACGTACTTAAAGTTATGTTTCGAAAAGGATTAAGTGAAGAGATCAAGGACCAATTAGCCTATGTATCTCTTCCCGCAAAATGGGCCGAACTAGTGACTTTGACCATACAAATAGATGAGAGGTTGGCAGAAAGGCGTAGAGAACGGCAAGGCGCTCGAGGAGGTCTCCCACGACGCTATATCCCTCCTCCGGCTCGCTTTGAATCTCCCAAGGCCGAGGAGGGGGAGCCAATGCAGCTTGGGGCATCAAGAGGGCCTTTGCGCCCGGAGGAGAAAGAACGACGCCGTCAAGGTCGCCTATGTTTCTATTGTGGAGGAGCCTCTCATTTCGCTCGAAATTGCCCCCAGTTGCCCCCCTCACGTCGTGAGTCGGGAAACTCCCAACGCCGAGACGACCAGGGGGAATCTCGGTGAACGTTACTTCTGCTCCCCTGAATCCTGGAAAATTGACATCCCAATCCACTCATCTTCAAGTAGTAGTGACCCTAAGTGGGAGACCCACGCACTCGTTCATCCAGTATGCCTTGATTGATTCAGGGGCTTCTAGTAACTTTATTGATCAAAACTTAGTGAGGCAACGAAACTTACCTGTACGACTCCGAGCCCACGCCGAGATGGTCCACTCAATTGATGGGTCCCCCCTCGCATCCGGCCCAGTGAGGTATTGTACCTCACCCTTACAGTGTCGAATTGGAAATCATGTAGAGGAGCTCCAATTTGATATAGTACAGACCCCCCTGTTTCCCCTGGTATTAGGGTTACCCTGGCTCCAAACACATAATCCCCAGATCAATTGGATCACGAGTACTGTAGACTTTCCTTCTGCTTATTGTAAAGTACATTGTTTTCCTAATTTAGGAGACCCCGAATTCCAGTCTATTGGGGCGTTAGCGACCCTTAATACACCTCCCCATCTCCCTGAGAGTTATACTCCGTTCATGGATGTATTCTGTGAACAGGAGGCCGCTGTTCTTCCGCCTCATCGCCCATATGACTGTCCCATCGATTTAATTCCGGGCACAGAGCCTCCGTATGGACGAATCTATACTCTTGCTGAGCCGGAACTGAAGGTCCTTAAAACCTACATAGAGGAACAACTTCAGCGGGGATTTATTCGCCACTCAGTTTCCCCTGCGGGGGCCCCCATCTTCTTCGTGCCCAAGAAGGATGGTGGCCTCCGACCATGTGTGGATTATCGAGGACTTAATCTCATCACTATCAAGAATCGGTACCCACTGCCATTAATTCCGGAATTGCTTAATAGATTGCAGGGGGCTCAAATCTATACGAAATTGGATTTACGGGGAGCTTATAACTTGGTGCGAATTCGGCCAGGGGACGAGTGGAAAACAGCCTTTCGGACCCGATATGGGCATTTTGAATATTTGGTGATGCCGTTCGGCCTGGCCAATGCCCCGGCTACCTTCCAACATTTCATGAATGATTTATTCCGAGACATCCTTGATATTTTTGTTATCATCTACTTGGATGATATTCTGATTTTCTCTGTAAATATCCAAGAACACATACAACATGTGCGTATAGTACTTCAACGGTTGCGACAACACCGGCTGTTTTGTAATTTAGATAAATGTTCTTTTCATGTATCCTCTGTAGCCTTTTTGGGGTTTGTGATTTCCCCGCAAGGTATTGAAATGGAACAACAAAAGATCCAAGCAATTGAAAGATGGGCCCCCCCAGGAAACGTAAAAGCTCTCCAACGCTTTCTTGGCAGCACCAATTATTATCGCCAGTACATCCCTGAGTACGCCCGATGGACTACTGCGCTCACGCGATTACTGAAGAAAGGGGCTTCGTTTACTTGGGGAACCGAACAACAGCTTGCTTTTGACACCTTAAAGAAGGCTTTTACTAAGGCGCCCATTTTACAGCACCCAGATGCATCTCGACCGTACACAGTAGAAACGGATGCCTCCAGTACAGCCCTCGGGGCAGTGCTACTGCAGGCAGGACCCAATGGAAGCCCCCTTCTACCGTGTGCGTTTTATTCCCGCCAACTTACTAGTGCAGAACAAAACTACACTATTTTAGATCGGGAATTATTGGCCATTAAAGCAGCCTTTGAAGCATGGCGGCACCATTTGGAAGGGGCACAATACCCGGTTACTGTTATCACGGACCATAAAAACCTTACTTTTTTACAGACTGCCCGGATAACGAATGCCCGACATGCCCGTTGGGCCTTGTTTTTTGCCCGGTTTCAATTTAGCATACAATATCGACCAGGATACCAAAACTTGCTAGCAGACGCATTATCTCGATGTTATAATTCCGAAGAAAGTCCCGCCGACCGAGGATCCTTATTGCTCCCGGCTCATGTCTTTGCAGCAACCTGGAAACCCTCACTGGAAAGGTTACGTGCCCAGACCAACCGAGATCCAGACATACTACAGGACCACCGCCTACAAAGAAAACAGGAGCTATTTTATTTCCAAGGGAAAATCGCTGTTCCTCGCAAGGAACGACAAGGAATTCTCTGGACGCATCACGACGCTCCGTTGGCGGGCCATTTAGGACAACGAGGGACTCTGCGTCTGATTCAAAGGCATTTTTGGTGGCCAACCTTGCGATCCGATGTGCAGAAGTACGTCCAGGGTTGTTCCATATGTGCCCGCACAAAGGTACCACGCTTACGCCCCCAAGGTCTACTACAACTAGTGAAACCCCCATCGGGTCCCTGGAAACGAATCGGTATGGACTTTATTGTTGAATTACCACCTTCCAAGTCCTTTACCACCATCCTGGTGGTTATAGACCATTTTAGTAAATTAGGACATTTTATTCCCTGCCCAGGACTACCTACAGCAGTCCAAACAGCACAATTAGTGCTTCAAAATATTGTTAAATTACATGGACTTCCTCAAGAAATCGTGACTGACCGAGGAGTACAATTTGTGTCTCGTTTTTGGAGAAAACTCTTTTCCATCCTTCAAGTGCGATTGACACCCACTACGGCCTATCATCCACAGGGTAATGGGCAGGTCGAACGCATCAATCAATCTCTAGAACAATATCTCCGTTGTTATTGTGACTATTTACAAGACGATTGGGCCCAATTCCTTCCCCTCGCTGAATTCGCCTACAATAATGCCCCCAATGCCTCCTTAGGACAATCGCCCTTTTTTGTCACTTTCGGATATCACCCCCGTCTTTGTTTCCCTGAACTCCCAGATACAGATGTTCCGGCGGCTGGCGCTCTGGCACAACGAATCCACCAGGCTCACCGTCAAGCTCAACACTCCTTGTCTCAAGCCCGTCAACAATACAAGCAACAGGCTGATCGTCATCGTCGAGCAGCTCCAAACCTACAAATTGGAGACTTAGTTTGGGTGGATCGACGACATTACCCCACAACACGTCCTTCTGCTAAACTCGATGTAAGATTTATTGGTCCTTTTCCTATTTCAAAGAAAATAAATGATGTCACCTTCCAAGTGGCCCTACCCCCTTCCATTCGAATACACCCATCATTCCATGTTTCCCTTCTAAAACCAGCTCATGCCCCGCTATTTACCTCGCGGCCCTCGAGCCAGGTTCAAAACCCTGATATAGTTAGCCCTGTAGAATTTGAAGTTGCAGGAATCTTGGACTCCCGATGGCGACGTGGTACACTCCAGTACCTTGTGGACTGGAAAGGGTATGGACCGGCTGATCGATCCTGGGAGCCCGCTTCTGCAGTGAAGGCCCCCCGCCTTACCCGCGCCTTTCACCTCCGCTTCCCTACCAAGCCACGACCCGGCTTACACCGTATCCTCGTCCCTGGAGGGGGGGGTACTGTCAGGACCCTTGGGGGTAGGAGGGGATGGAGGCACCGGCGCGGCCGTGTTAGGCCTGGCCGACAGCCGCGGAGGCAGCAACGTGCTGCAGAGGCCACGCCCACTCCGACGTTAGGAGGGGGCGGGGCAAGACGCAGCGACGCGACGCCTCAGGGAAGCCCTGGAGGCACTGACAGCGGGCGCATGCGCTCCTCGAACCCGGAAGTGCGGCTTCGCCGGTCAGCCCGCCTGCAGGCACTTTCCCATCAGGGTCCTTTATAAGCTGGGTAGACGCCTGGCTCAGTGCTGGTGATCGGACCTGTGCCGTGATACTGGCCCCTAGCTTGGAGTGAAGCAGAGACTGTGGACGTGTGTGGGACAAGTGAAGTGCGTGGAGAGCGTGGAGTGTGCAAGGTGAGTGCTTGGGTGACTGTGAGAGTAGACGCGTGTGTGTATAGGTCGAGTGGAGCTTTTCCTTCCTTGTGAGTTGCCCCCACCTGACAAACCTGAGTGAAAGCCCTAACCCCTCCTAGTCCCTCTCTCCGTTGGGTCCCGTGGGGTCCTTTCCCCCTGAACCACCACTGATCCCACACCTCCTCCCCATAGCCCTGTATAAGCGTGTGAGTACAAACCCAGAGTGGGCCTTGTTCGGTGCGTAAATCCCTGTGATGAGCTTTGGCCAGGGTTAGCTCGTGTAGCTCATACCCAGAGCCTCCAACCAGACCCTGAGGGATTATTTTCCAGCACCATTTTGCCCTTGCGACTGGAGTACGTTTGTTGGTCCCATCTTCCCTAACAGTACAGAGCACAACTTATGTATTTTGGCTTTGGCTGATATCGATCCATCTATTACAGCAGCTGTCTCACAGTTTTTGATCAAGGCAATTAATTTGCATAAGCTTTTTCTTCAGTTTAGGCAACCTTTGAGTGAGGATACTTGAATGATGGCACATATTTGGCCATGTACTTTTGGATTACGTGCCTATAAATATTGTTATAGTTTAAGCTTGGAATGTCTTGATTTTGGCATCTTGTACGTCTTATATGCTGATATGTCTTTTTAGGTTTTGTTGTTTTCAATTTATTGGTTCATGCCGCAAATAAACAATACATACAACACCACGTGAAGGGCCTCAATACCCACAATTTCATGGACTGGATACCTCCTAACAGGCCAGTCCTCTCCAAAAATAATCGCTACACCACCTCCCCGGCCATCTGTGCGTGGCTGATGCTGCATGGCATACCCGGCCAGAACGAGATAGGCCAAAGTTGGACCAGCCAGCTCATCCAGCCAGGTCTCCGTAATACATGTGAGGTCCACGGCCCCATCCGAGATTATATCCTGGACAATTGGGGCCTTGTTAACAATGGACCTCACATTTAGCAACAGCAGCCCCCCACGTGTGGACCTTGGACCCGGCTCCTCCATCACCCCCAGTGAGGGGATGGCAACCTACACCTCCCTTAGGCACCTAGGTCCCCTAGGGGCATGAGCCATCTGACCCCATGGACCATACCGTCCTCACCCAAGAACCACCCCTATAGTCGCAACCTCCCCCCATCCACCACATCCAGGCCACCCAAAACTGGCTGCTCACCCTGTGGTCTTCCCCTCCTCCCCACCTAAGAAATCCCGCCATCCCTCTGGCCATCCCTCTCTCACCGGGGTCAGGCTTCCACCCCCCACCACCAACAAACCTCCCAGCACTCCCCCTGCTACCACCAGGATCAGTCACCGGGATACCCTCCCCACCCCCTCCCTCTAAACACCCCTCCTACACCCCCACCCTTCCTCCCTAGCCCTGAACAAAAAAGAACCCCACCAAGATGTCCCCTGCTGCCCCTGCCACCCCAAACTGTCCCTAAGTGCTCCGCCCTTTGGCTGAGGCCAGCGGCCACTGGCATCTGGGATTTATAGCCCTCCAGCCAATTCTGGGTGGGGAAGGGGACAAGCTGGCCCTCGCGGCCAGCTTCTTCGATCCCCCTTACCCCCAACACTCACAGGTCTTCCCCCCCCAGGTCCCAGAGATCCAGCGGAGAAGTGGAGCATGGGCAGCAGGGCACACAGCGGCAGCAACAGCAGGCTCCCCCCAGTGAGAAATGGACTCAGGGCAGGTAAGTTCTTTAGGGCGGGGCTGCTGGCAGCTGGGCATTCTGGGTGGGGGTGGGGACAAGCTGGCCCTCACGGCCGGCTTCTTCGATCCCCCTCACCCCCCCAACACTCACAGGTCTTTTTCCCCCCCATCAGGCTTATTTTTTGGGGGGGAGACGGTTAGGTTGGGATGGGGTTGAGGGTTTGGTTCCACTCTTTTAATGATTTTATATCAATTTTATATATTTGATTTTAATTATTGAATTGTTTATATTTGTAAAACTTCTTGTAAGCCACCCTGAGCCTCTTTTGTGAGCAATAGGGAATGAGCTAGAAACGATTTAATTTTTTTTAAAAAATAATAAATGCGATCTACCTCTATATGTCTCGTGCACCCAGCTGAAAAGGCCCAGTTAGGACAGAGGACAGAGGCTCAAAGATCAAGCCATTCAGAAGGACTTTGCCATTGTGTGTTATGCTAGGATTGCGCCACATTTTATACTGTGGAAAACTACGGGGTGGCCTAGTGTTTTTGCTCAGTAATTTAAGATTGTATTTGAGAATAGCTTTGGCAAGATTACGCACTGAGCAAATACCGCCAGCAATGGTCTTGGGGAGAAGGATGGGGTGGGAGGTAACTAGGAGGGTATGTTCTTACCCTGATCCACAAAATGCCAGTTTTTGCGTCTAAAGCAGAGCATATCCATGCCAAATACTTTGATCCAGTACTCGTACAGACTTAGGGTCCGGATTCTTTATTTGCCACAGAGTAGGGGCCCTATGTGACTGCCATTTATCAGCAGCCCTCTTGATAGCCCTCGGTTAGTCCTAATATCACAAAAACAGGGGGTTTCTTTGTATTATTCCAGAGGCCCCTATGGTCCCAGGACACTTGGTGGAGGGGGGGGGACTAGATTCCCACCTATTCCACCTTTCTTTTCAATTCCCTACAAAATGCAGATTAGAATTCTGTCTCTCTGCTATTGTGATATTCCATTTTATATTTTACTTATGTTTTAGTACTTTTTACTAGGGGTGGGAATATCTGTAATGGATTAATCTGATACACCTGATAATTAGGTATATTGGATTAATCCAATAATCACCGTTATCGGCATACCGTTTAAAAAATATTGGCCGCTTTACTGGTTTTTTTACAACGCGGCCATTGAAGTAAATGGCCAATACAGATTTAATGGTATCGGATCTCCCCAATGTCCCACCCCTACTTTTTACTGTATGACTACATGTATGTTTTGTGGAGTGTACATGTGGACAGATTTTATCCTTTGTAGTTTAAAGTAGTGCAAGGGCTTGGTGCCACGCACTTATCAATAAATTCTATTCTACAAATAAATAAATGCGATTGATAGAGTTGCTGCTGAAGACAAACCTGAACAGATTGCAGAGCTGATATCATTGCTCAAACAGGATCGGTTTAAGAATCTGCTGTCAGAATTTGTGGTGAAGAAATCAGAAGAAAATGTAAATTTCATGTTTTGGTGGCAACATAGAGATGGTGAGCATACTCTTAATGTTTACTCATGCCCAGCATGATGGCCTAGGAACCTCCATCTACATTCATTCAGTCATATGTTGCCATATTTAATGCGGTAAAACCATTACAATTATGCCAGTTGGGGTCCTGTTTACCTTGCTACAAAGCACCAACTCTCTGCACCTGTGTTATCAGAGTTCAAAAAGGCAATTTTGTTGGCAAACATTCCTCTCATATATTCAACGAGGTAGACCCAGATCAAGTACAGGAGTGGATAAATGGCACAGGCAAGAAAGGTGGTGGAATTGTGGACATTACAAAGAAAGCATCAGCACTATGCAGTTGTACCCTATCCTACAATATCAGGTCTCACATTGCAACAGAAACGCATTCAGTGTGCCAATTATAGCCTGGTGACACTTGTCATCCCAACAAGGTTAAAATAGTTCTACAACAAAGATGAAGATTCACTGATCAAATACCTTCCAGAGAGAGATACCATGGGTTTTTTTCATATGATGCTCAACCTGTTTCACTACAAAACATTGCCATGAAAGATCTTGCCACTGAGGAAATAGAACAATCATTATTTATTTATTTATTTATTTAAAATTTATATCTCACCCCTCCTGCCCTCAGGGCAGCCCAGGGTGGTGAACAGCACTCAATAAAAACAATACAAAAAATTTAAAACAATTTAAAAATACAATATGCGGGGAAACCCCACCCATCCACCGCTACCCCTCGCCAAAACCCTGAAGGAACAGCCAGGTCTTACATACACGCCGAAACAGCAGGAGAGTGGGAGCCAACCGAGCCTCCTCCGGGAGCAAATTCCACAGCACAGGGGCAGTCACCAAAAAAGATCAAACATCCATGGCCACCCGCCTCACCCTGGGAACCTCCAAAAAGGCTCCCATGGATGATCTCAAGGGTCACACGGGCACATGGGAAGTGAGGCAGTCCCTCAGATAAGCAGGGAACAGACCGTGAACGGCTTTAAAGGTTAAAAACAGCACCTTGAACCTGGCCCGGTACTTTATTATTATTATTATTATTATTAAGCATTTATAAAGCGCCAGTAACAACCTGGCACTGTACAGAACATACAATCAGCTGCGGTCCCTACCTGTGGCTTACAATCTAAAAGACAAGGAGGGGGAGACAAGGAGAGGGGACAGCGGGAGAGACATGGGAGAAGACAAACAAACATTCAGGCGGATGCGAAGTCTCAGGTGCGTGTACTTGGCTTGGTTACAAGGTGGTCGGTAGCAGC
>QEPC01005125.1:2842582-2863861 GCA_003113815.1 Sphenodon punctatus
AATGAGTCTGTACAGTGCATAACACAAGGTTTCAGTTTATGGTTTAAGTTTCATTTCATTACAAAACTGAAATGAAACTTAAAGCAATCTAAAAATCCTACTCAACGCACGCTGTGACTAGCTCAGAAGGTGTTGGGAAGGGGGGAGGCAGATAATTAGTTTCATTTCGTGCAAGCCTCTCCACCCCTGGTGCCTGGAAGCCTGCTCCTCAGTGACTGACACCTCCCTGTCATGTTTGACCTTCCAGTGAACCTTTTTTTGCCACCTGAACTCATCCGAACGTGATCCGAACTGACCGAACAGTTCAGCCATTTTTCCGTTCGGTGTTCGGTTTGTTTGGTATGTTCACGTTCAGGTTCGTGTTCGAGTTCGGTCATCCGAACAGGCCAAGTTCAGGCCGAACTCCGAACTGCCGAACCGCATTCACCCATCCCTAATAATAAGGCTGATCTTGCAAGGTTTTTGTCTGAGGAACTGCTTTCCAATACACCAACATAACATTTTTTTTTAGGGGGGTGGGGTTAGATTTATTCTTGGTCATAAGTTGACTTGTCCCTCTGCCAGTTTTGGAGATACTGAAGGATAAAAGGTCTATGTTTTGAAGTTGTTAACTTTTGCTTTTAAAGTTATTTTACAGATACTTCTTGTATTTAGGGGGTATGGGGAACTTTCTAGTCTTTTTTGAGACTGACAATGGACCATTTCGATATTACTTGATTAGATTTTATATGTTAAAAATACATATTTATGGTTTTCTAAAAATATTATAGTGTGGTGTAGCAAATGTTTAATTATAAAATAATATATTTAATATACATCTTGTTTATTACACAACCACTTGTATTTGGAGTATTTAATTTTTGGACTACTTAGTCATTTTTTTTGAAACTGACAAAGGATAATTTGGGTATTATTTGATAAGATTGGATATGTTGTAAAATATGTTTATGGTCTTTTAAAATTATACTATATTGTATAAATTTTGGATCAAAGAGTAATTATACTATATTTATATAATGAAATGTATTAAATTCCAGATGCACATTATTCTGAAGAAGACCAATAGGTCAAAACATGTCAATAAGGACCGTGGAATCTGGAGTGATCTTTGGCCACTTTTACACGGATTCCACCCACCCACCCACAAACACCCGAAAACACCCATCGGATGAGTGGGAGAGCATCCATGTAAATGTTGACGAGTAGGTGGGGGTGCATGCATGACCCACCCGCCAACACCCGCCAACACCCATGGAGCAGTCATGAGGGAGCCGGAGGCCTCCGTGGGTGGAGGTGGATAGAGATGGGTGGAGGTGGGTGTTCAACACCCAAGCATCCATGTAAAAGCCAAAAAAAACCCACACATGCAGAATGGAATGGCGGACCCCCACTGCGCCAGTGCCATGGGGCATGCACGCATCGTCATGCAGACACATGGCGAGAGTGAGGTAAGCTCAAGGGAACCCACCCCCCCAGGAGGGGAGGAGCATGCCCTGGGCCTGGACCCCTGGGCCAGGGAACACAGGGAAGGAGGCAGCAGCATAACCCGGTCCCCCATCCCCACAGGACAGCTCCCAGACAGTGGAGCACCGCACCACCAGGATGACTGCCAAGGAGAGCCTCCCAGACAGCCAGGTGAGCAAAAGGGAACCTCAGGGGGGAGAGGGGGGGCAGGCCCCACGGGTGGGCGGGGGATCACCAACAGGACACAGCCACCACCACGGTGTCCACATCCACAGGGCGGGCCCCATGCCACCAAGCCAGTTGGCCCCCCACACGCGGGTCCCAAAAGGGTGAGCCCTGGTCTAGGCAGGAGGTCAGGGACTTTATACGTGTGTGGGGGAGGTGAAAGGGTCCAGCACAACCTGGTGAGAAGCTACAAGACCAGACAGGTCTATGAAGCCATCACCCAGGAGATGCAGTGACAGGGGTACAATAGGGATTTAACCTAATGCATGCAGCAAGGGACGGACTTGTGGTCTGGATATAAACATATCAGGGATAAAAATCTCAAGTCCTGCCGGGACATGCGCAAAGCCAAGTTCCAGGAGGAGCTGGACAAGTTCCTCTACATATACGGGGACATCATGGCCTCCCGCACACATGGCAGCGCCTTTGCCAGGGGCAGGCGCAGGGCCACCATGCAGCCTCCCCTGACAGACCCCACAGAGCAGGGGTGAGGGGCATGTGCCCCTGGTGAGGCCATCCAGGAAGCGGAAGAGGACAGCCCCGTCCCACAGGGGGAGGAGGCACCCCAGGGATCTGAGCACCGACTCAACGCACATTGCGCGCACCCCCAAGACCCACAGACCAACCGGCCACAGGGACAGGGGTGTGTGCGCAGAGCTAGAAGAGACCTGGGACGGCCTCCAGGAAGTGGAGAAACTGGATCCAGGTATGCATGCTCCAGCGGGGCCGGGGGTGGGGGGTGGTGGGGGAATGGCCCAGAGGAAGGTGCTGCGGCCTGACCCAGGGGTCGGCAAACACTCATGGCAACCCATCCCATTGCAGCACAAGGAAGCCTGGATGTGCACGAGGTGGATGTCGCAGAGTAGTAGTACGAGGGGGGCCCGGCAGCTTCTCCACCACTAGGTGGCCAAACCTGCATGGCAGGGCACACAGGCCATGGGGCTACGGGGGGAGCGGGTGTGGTGGGAACTGGTGGTACAGGGGTGAGGGCACCTGGAAACCAGCAGGGCCCATGAGGGACTGGGGGGAGGGGGGCAGGCGGGAGGGGCTGGAGGGCCTACAGCGGATCCTACCATCAGGGCCCTCTCCCGCGGTGATCGTCATCTCCGGGGGCATGCCATGACAGTTCAAGGCAGGGGGAACCCACGGGGGAAGAGGGGAGCAGTCGCACTATGGGGGCTGCCCCACCAGGCACCCGGGGTCCGGCGCTGGTGGGCATCGGGGCACACAGACCGGATGCCCTAATGATGTGTCCAAACTCCTATTCACAGACCAGGTGCCCGCTTGCATGATGGGAGCAGCTGCTGGCAGCATGGAGCAGAATCGGGAGATGCAGGCCAGGAACCAGCGCCAGAGGGAGGACCTCAGCAGGGAGCTGCTGGCGGAATCACAACGGTTAGACGTGGTGCACTCCCACGAGCTCGAGCTCACCAGGGAGCTCATCAGAAGGGAGGGGGAAAGGGACAGGGAGATCCTGGCTGCCATGATGGCCTGGTCCTGCATCGAGCACTTCTGGGACAGGCGCCAGGCTGCTGCCCTCCAAAGCAAGAAGTGGCACGGCTATGACAGACTGAAGGGTCAGGCCTCATGGCTTATGGACCTCGTGGGGGAGACCATGGAGGCCCTGTGGCATAACCCCAGCGCGACAGGTCATGCCATGCCGTGGAAGGAGGGCCGGCAGCTGACCAACACCATGGCAGATTCCCACTGATGCCGGTGCTCCTCCTGCACCTCAGCCACCCTTGGTTCCCCCAGCAGCAATCCTATCCAGGCCTAGTCCATGGGGTCCCCCTCCCTGACATCGGGCAACCGAACCCGCTTTTGGGGCCACCCGTCCAGCCCACACCCTCCCCCATGGTCCCGCACCTGCTGCCACCCCGATCCCTTCACCGGGCGACTACACCCCCACCCCAAGATTGTGCACCCTAGGATGATCAACCACCCATGGTGGCCACTCCAACCCCACAGGTAAGGCCTCAGCACCCCAGGTCCCCGGGGGTTGTGGGGTGCAACACTGGGGTTGGGGGCAATGGGAAGCCATGGAACCATGCGAGGTGGGACCCCAGTAGGGAACACATTGTGAACCCCACGCTGAGCACACATGGTACACAGGATGGGGAGTGACAGCCATTGCATGGGGCATGTGTACCTGCACGGTGCCGCAGTCTGTGACTGGCCAGGTGCCGTGGTACCATGGGTGGTCCATCCTGGGGCAACACCTTCAGGGAGCACCCCACGGCACATGCCATGTACATCTAGGGAATAGGGGGCACCCCAGACAGATATGGGGCACCCAAGTGCCAGTGCACTGACAAGGGACAGAGGTGAGTGCACACTGTGATCCTGTAACCCATTCTTGCTCCTCCAAGCAGGGACCAACAACGGACACTGGTGTGGTGCAACCAGTGGATGACAGGGAGGAGAGCCCTGCTGTTAGCTGCAGCCAAGGCATGCCAGCCAGCGACCCCCAGGGGTGTGGCCAAGAGGGGAGAGGCCACCCAAAATGATGACCCCCGCCCCCTTCCATTGTACATGTCCCCTCCCATAAAGGTGTTGCACCTATACCTTGTAGTCACTTCCTCTGTCCCGGGACATGGAGGGTGGGGGGTGAGGTTGTGCGGCATTCAAGGGGGCACCAGAAGTTTGGGTGCTCTGTGCACTCCCTGGCCAGCTGGCGGGGCCGGAGGCTAGACCAGTGATGTATCATGCAGTTGAGGTGGCATGAACAGGTGTGCACTGGACCTGCTCATGCGAACCGATGTGTGTTGGCCGGCGGGCATGTGTGGGGCCAGCACAACCCGCGGTCGATAGCGAGGGCAGGGCACTCACTGCTGGGAGACCCACGGGACTCATTCCCTGGACTCAGTAGGCCACACATAGAATTTAGGGCCGGATGCAGGTAATGGGTAGGGCCCAGCAGTTTGGAAGGGGGTCCAAGGCCTAGAGACATGGGTGTGGGTCCAGTGCTGGCCAGTGGTCAGCTGCCTGGGCAGCAATGCAGTGGCAGATGTCATCCCTGTTCCCCTCAGAGCTGCATAGGACTGCCCCTCCCTGGGCACATTGGTACAGGGGCACAGACCTGGCCCAAGCCACCATTTCAGGGATGCCGCGGAGCCCAACAGGGTGCGGCGTTGGAGAGACGCCCACCTTGCCCGTCGCACAAGCGCTGTCCTCCTGAGATTTTCTGCCCTCCACCACCGTGCCCCCAGGGGCTGGACTGCCAACTCTGCAGGTGGAGCAGGGTAATCTGCCAGAGCAGCATGCACAGAAGCAGGAGGCCCACGCCCATGAGGTGCAGCAGCATGACCCTGGGCAGTGGGTCCTCGTCCCCTGGCAGCATGGTTCTGCTGCTTTCCACTCCCTGCCACACTCGGCTGGCACATGCTGTGAGCGCGGTGCGCTCTGCTGTCTGGCCTGTGCCCACAGCCCACTCTCCCCTGGTATCATGGGAGCTCCTCTTTGTGCACCCAGCCCGGGATCACCGTTCTCTGTGTGCTGCATGGTCCCATGCTATAGCCCCTCTGCCCCATGCCTGACCGGCCACAGCGTGTCCGTTATGTACTGTGTAGGCCGGTGGGGTCAGGGCAGCAGTTGGAGCTGTGCAGGGGGTGTTCTGGGGTGGCAAGTGGGTGCCGGGTCCGGCTGAACATCCCCGTGAGCGGGCCAGCCACATGCCCACCAGCAGGATGGGACCACACACACCCCTGGGTACCCCTGCCTCCGCAACCACACTTCTGTCCCCCAGCCTGGATCCGTCTTTGCAAGCTGCAGCAGTGTGCGATGTGGATGCAGTGCCTGACTCAGCTCCACACCCCGGCACAGTGCCCGGCCATGGCCCCCTTTCTTATCTCAGCAGCTGTGCAGCATCCCTGCTGCCTTGTGCGTGGGTTGAGGCACCCTGTCCACAGCAGGCCTGCCTATCTGTGGCATGCAAGGCCGTCTGTGGGTGAGGGTATCCGCTCAGTGTGTTCTCGTCCCAGTTGCGGCATCCCTTCGTCTCCTGCCTGTTGCTTCCCCAGAGCGCGCCCCACTGCTGCCATGGCTGGCCATTCTGCGTGGCCATCAGCCGGGGATATCGGGGAGGGATGTTCTCCCTGTGTGGACATGCTGTTGGAGGCCCTCTGGCTGAGCCCCGACATGCAGCTGTTGGTGGGCAACCCCCTGTTGGTGGGGGATGGCTTCTGGCTCCTGTCGCTGTACATGTGAATGATGGGTCACCGGGTCGGGGCTCCAACTTCCTGGGCCCGTTCCCTCGAGCTTGCTTTCACCCCCCTGTGCCAGCCTCCTTGGGGGCACCTGCCCACCTTTGTCATGCCGAGGACCGCTGCGGAGGTAACGGTGGCTCGCCTGCTGACAGAGCTACCCAGGTACGGCCTCACCTTGCTGTCTGGGCCCCCCCCCCTGTTGCTTCCCTGTACACCGGCAGCCTCCTGATTGCACATGGCATCCTGAGCTCACCCTCAGATGTGGGGGCCCTCCTGTGGGACCTGGGCTTGCTGTTCCCCAAGATTGGTGGCCCGCTTTGGACTGGGGACCCCACCGCTGTGGAGCTCGCTGCCCTTCGATCGGCGAGGGACCTTTCAGCTGTACGGGCTGTGGCCAAAGATGTGGATCTGCTCCTTCTGCACTACCTGGTGGATGCTCATATGTGCACCCGAGGCTTCCTAAGGGGTCTGTTCACCTGGGAGGGTCTGGTGCCTGGGTCTCTGCCCCGGGAGCATTCACTGGACTGTCCATGAGCAGCCCCTCACCACCACCCACTCGCTGCCACCCTGGTGCCCGGGATGGTGCATATCCGCCCCCCGTGCCTCTGAGTGGGCTGTGCTCTGGCATCTGCTTTGCTACTGGCTGACACCTGAAGTCCCTGGATGCCATTGCCCCCTCTATGTGACTGCTGCCCCTTCCTGCTGGGGATGCCCAGGTGCTCTCACCCGCCCTGTGTGGGCGCTCCTGTGCCCTCATGTTGTGCCTCTTCTGCCCGGTTTCAGGTACCCCAGTGCTCCCCTGCTCTGCTTCTCTGTGCTTGGGGGCCCGCTTCCCCCCAGCTCCAATGAAATTCTGTGCTTGATGTTCTGTCCTGCCTTGATTCTGTTGCTGCTGTGGTGTCTGGTTTCCCCTTCCCCTTTGGCAGCCTTCCTGCCCCCATCTGTGTGGTTGTGTGGGGGTTGTGTGCTTGGGGTGTAGAGGTAGGCTCTGGGCCTGTGGGGAGGGCACCGGCTGTGAGGTGTGTGTTCCCCATGCTGCTTCTCTGCTGGGTGCTGCTGCCTGGGGTCGCTTGAGGGGTGGTATTGGTGCTGGGCTGTCGCCCAGGCATCCTCTGGCCTCGCCTGTGTGTTGGTGTGGCCCTGGCCCTCCCCTCCGCTCCCCTTAGCTGTCACCCCTGTTGGTGCAGGCCGTCTGTGGTGGTGGCAATGGATGGGCGGTGGCATCATGGGCGCTGGGCAGCTGAGTATGAGTAGGTGTTGATGTGGACCCAGCCTGTGGCCCGACTGATTCCCCTTCATGCAGGGGCAGGGGTGCTCTTCAGGTGTGTATGTGTGTGACTGTCAAAATGTAGGGTGGGCCCATGGTGGTGTCGCTGCCCCCGGCCCTCCCATGGCCCGTTGGTGTGGGTGTTCCCCATGGCCCTGTCCCTTCTCTCCTGCAGCTACTGTTGTCGTGCTTCTGGCGGTCTTCCACCTGGGCGTGATGGTGCAGCAGCTGGAGCTGGCGGCGTGGGACATGCGGGCGGCGGGGTGGCTGTTCGATGGCATCCGTGAGTGTGCTGCCTGTTTGCTGGGCCCTGGGCCTGTGTCCCTCTGTGGGGGGTTCTGTTCCTTCGTGGGCTCCCGGGGCCAGCTCTGATGGCTGTCTCCTCTCCCTCTGTCCCATACAGTGCAGGCCATGATTGCTGAGTGGACACAGGATCAGGGGGAGTTGTTGGAGCTCCTCCTGCACATCCTGGAGTGGCTGCACCAGCTGGAGCGGCTGCACCGGCTGGACCGCACGCAGATCGAGCGCTAGCTCTGGGCACGGGGTCGCTGGCCCTATTGACTGGGGTTCTGTCCCAGGCCTGCCTCTGCTGGCGCTGTTCCCCCCCTTCCGTTGCCCTGTCCCCCTCCCTGCCCTGTTTTTGTTGCCCCCTGTTGATGGTTCCCCGTTCGATTAAAGGCTTGTGTGTTCTTTTCCTGGTGTGTCTGTGTTGTGCTTTGCTGTGACCTCTCCTCTTGTGTGGGTGCCTCTGCGGGGTGTGGGTGGGTATTGCCTGTGTTGAGCGGCTGCCTTCCCCCCTCCTTGCCCCCCCTGGGCTATGTGCCCATCCCTGTGTGCTACTGCTACCTCTGGTGTGTGTGTGTGTAGGGGAGGGGGTGACTGGTGTCGGGTGGTCTGGGCTCTGTCCTGGGACTGTGTGGAGCTGGCTCCATTGTAGCAGCAGTCATCCCGACTCCCTCCCACCCCGCCCACGTGGGTCCTGGTGGCTGGGGGGTGGGGCCGCATTGCACGGCTTTGTTTATCCTCAGTAGGCCATGTTGTGCCGTCGCCGTGCCAGGCGGGGCTTCCCCACCGGTCCTGTCCATCCATGTACTTGCACAGGTATTTGCTGGGTGCTTCCCGGGATAGGTGTTTGGCCGCTGGTTGTTTGCGGGCCCCTCCCCTTTCCTCCCCCTCCCCCACGGCGCTGTCTGTGTAAATGTGTCCCTTCTCGGCGCCACGGAGTGTTCTCTGGGTGTGCTCACCCACCCATCCACACCCATCTCCACCCATCTCCACCCATCGGCGCTACTGCACCGTCCGTGTAAAAAAGGCCTTCATATGATGTGTACATTTGTTTATTGAATTTATTTGGTGTAACTAGAGTTAATGCTTGATGCATATTGTATTCGATTTTTATGTTATAATAAATTATACTTGAATTTATAACAATTCCCTTTGCATTATTGTTTGAGCTCACAGATCAAAACATCACATCAGTCAAAACGTTTGTGTGCAGAATATACAATTGTATTTATTATTTATTTACTTATTTATTTTGATTTATATCCTGTTCTATCCCTTGAGGTTCAGGGTGGCTTACAATAAAAACATGAACTACAAATATAAAATAGATAATTAAACCTCCACAAAACTAAAAACAATCCCATTGCCCACCCCCAATCTATCCCTCCCCATTGAATGCCTGGCCAAATAACAAAGTCTTACACTGCCTCCAGAAGACATTCATACAGGGCTCAAGTGAGCCTCCAAGGAAAGGGAGTTCCAAAGCTGTGTGGCAGTCATTGAGTATGCCTCTCTGCAGGCCTGCATTGTATAAAACTGGGCCAGTTATAAAACCAAAAAGAGGGCTCCCTCAGAAGATCTTAAGGGCTGAGAAGGCACATAAGGAGAAAGATGGTCTTTCAGATAAATAGACCCCTAGCCATTTAGAACTTTTAAGTGGTACTGAAATTTGGTCTTCAGAAAACTTTGGAAATCATCAAAGATCCTGGTCTTCAGTTCAGAATGTCCAAGTTCCAAAGTTCTGAAGACCAAGGCTGTTATTTGGAAAACTCTGGAAAACTTCAGAAGATGCTGGGTGCGTGACTGGAGTTAAGCTTCTGGAAATGAAACATAGTGCCATTTTGGTAGGAAGGGGTATGGGAGGGGAAAGTTGAGTGACGGTAAGCCAGATGGCAAGTTTTAATTGGCTGGCCAAGCCAAACGGCAAGTTTCTTTTTTGTTGGTGTTATAAATTTGTCTGCTGGGTTGGCTGGCTTTTGGTGGGATTTCTCTATGCAGTTGCACACTGTTTTGTGGGATTGTGTTTGTCTTCTTTCTTATCGAGGTTGCGGCTGCCGTATGGCACAGGAGAGCCTAATTGTAAAGTGTAAGTTAACTGTAACTTCTACTGTTCTGCCAGCTGCTTGGCACCATGAGACCAAAGGAATATCACTTCCTGGATCCACTTCCCCTTGCTTGGGCTGTTCAATTTACCAGTGCCACAGTATCAATGCCATGCCATACCTTTTTAAAAAATAAAATAAATTGAATGTCTAGTTTCTTTCTTGTGCATATTATAATATTATAATATGCATGTGGATGATGATGATGATGATGATGATGATGATGATTATATGTCTGATGGGCTGGCTGGCTTTTGGTGGGATTTCTACATGCAGCTGCACTGTTTTGTGGGTTGTTATATTCTTCTTGAGCAAATGTCTCACTCTTTCTAGCCTGATTTTCTGTGCACTGCTTGATTGGCATAATTATTTTAAAGTTGGTGCACTCACTGCTGATGGTGGGTCATGCTGTGAGTACACTACTGGTGGCTTTTTAAAATTTCTGCACACAGTTGCACTTTTGTGTGGTTGTCTTCTTGAACGATTGTTCCACTCTTGCTAGTCTTCTTTTCTGGCTAGTGCTTTGACTGTGTGTTCAAGAACTTTGCCAGGATGTGACCAGCTGGGGCACTGGGGGAATACTTTCAAGTTTCTTTCTGCTTAATGGTGTGTGGGAAGGGGGCTTGCCTTGCATAGGTGAGCTGGGCAAACACAATGGAAGTTATTTGGCACTGAGTAGTTCCGAGTTCCCTTGAGTCCAAGTTCTGAAGTTCCGAGTATTTCTGAGGTCTGGAACTTGGAATTCGAAATTCCAGGTCCTCAGAAAAAAATCCAAAGTACCACAAAGTACTCGGACCAAGTACCTGGAACTTCAGAATTCAACCCGAGTACCCAGAAGTACTATTGGGCACAGCCCTACTTCAAAGTTCAAAACCAGCACCTTGAATTGCGCTCAGAACATTATAGGAAGCTAGTGCAGACTCTTAAGAACTGGTGTAATGTACTCCTTGTGAACCACCTCCATCAAGAGGTGGGCTGCTGTATTCTGCACCAGCTGCAGCCTCCAAACAGTCTTCAAGGGTAGCCCCACATAGAGTGCATTGCAGTTGTCCAGCCTTTGAGATAATAAAAGCATGGATGATGGTGGCCAAATCCACATGGGAAAGGACACAGCTTTCTCACCAGATGGAGTTGGTGAAAGGCATTCCTGGCCACAGCCACAATCTGACTTTCCAGGCACATCTGACAATCCAGGAGGAACCCCAATGCTACACACCTTAGTAGTAGGGATGGCAGGACTCCATCAGTGATGGGAGTCCCAAGCCACCCCAAGCCACAGGGTTGACCAAGTATCTTCACCTCAGTCTTGTCTGGATTCAGCTTCAGACGACTCTCCCACATCCAGTTCCCAATAGCATCCAGGCCACTGGGTAAGCACTGAGACTGTAGGGTCTGGGTAAGATGAAAAGGATAAGTAGATTTGGGTGTCATCCACATATTGAAGACAACGTACCCCAAATCTACACACGCTATTAACCAGAGGCCTTAGATAAATGTTCAACAGGAGTGGAGACAGGATGGAACCTTGCAGGAACCCACATGATGGGGAATGGGGAAGAAGAACAAGCACGCATCACCACTTGGTGAAACTTTCCTGACAGGAATGCATGGAACCACTCTAGAGCCATCACACCAAACCCTGCCAGGTCGTGCAGCTATGTCAATAATATGTCATTTTGGGTTTTTTGTTTTCATTTTCTTTATTAAAAATGTCATTTTTGATGTTAAAAAATGTCATTTTCATTATCGTTATTTTTTTTTCTTGTTCAGTACTATTTTGCTCTAATTTTTTTTTAATTGTATTTTTATTGATATTTTCAAATTTAACAGAAATTAGTTTGTCAATACCATAGTCATATTACCATGCTTTTTAGTAATAATAGTACAAAAACATTAACCAAACAAAAAAATTAACCTTGTGCGTGCGTTATAAAAGAGTGCTTGATGGTACACTGTGCTCGGAGGTGTGTCTAGATTAGGCCAAGCGTCTCTATTGAGATTTTACGTTTTCCTGAACAGTCATTTAAAACTGAACATCAAAGAGAGTTCTAATATCTTTTTCCCATGACATTTCTTTGTCTAGCGCTTGCACAATGGGCATTCAAGTTTCCTTAAAGCTGCTGAGCTTCCCATGTAAACCTGCATGCAGTTTTTCCATTGCAAAAATAAAAACAATCCTTTGTAACCATTCTTCCATCTGAAGCTCACTTTGGTCTTTCCAATGTCTGAGAATTATATTGATGGCGGCTAAGAAAAGCATTTTGCAGGATTGGATTTTTTCCTTTAAAGATTCCCCCTTCGGATATATACCCACAAGTGCCACTTCCGGTCTAAAGGGAACCGTGTCCCTGCTAGTTGATTTATCACTTTCCAGATCCTGCCCCAGAAGACCTGCACCTTGCTGCAATACCACCAACAGTGCAAGTAGTCCCCCCATTCTCCGCAACCCCTCCAGCAAAGTGCTTTACCCCCTGGCATTATATGTCTTCCATCAATATGGAGGTGTACTTTTTATAGAACTCCAATTTGCCTTCATTTGGGTCATACATATTAACTAATGAGACTTGTAGGTTCCCCAGTTTACCAATGACACACAGAAATCTCGTCTCCTTATCAGTTATAATTTTTTCTTCCTTAAAGTCTATATTTTTATCTAATTCAATAAGGAATCCTGACTTTTTTCTGAGTGAGCAGGAGGAGTACAGCCTTCCTATTTTGGGGCTGGACATTCTTGCTACATCCTTCCTCAGCAAGTGGGTTTCCTGCAGGAAAAAGATACTTGCTCCTTGTTCCCCTATTAAATTTTTGACCCTTTTCCTCTTCTGGGGGGAGTTTAGTCCCCTGACATTAAGTGAGATTGTTTTAAACCCGCTCACTGGACTTTATTCCTTTTTTTTTTGATGTCTCAGTCTATCCCTTGTCCTCTTTCTTTTTTCTTTACCTAGAATTGTTACCTCCCTTCCCTTGTCTTCCCTTGTATGAAGCCCTTGTCTATGCAACCCCTCTTTTTTTTTGCACACTTACTTGCACACTTCAACTTTTATAATCATTTCAAACTTTAACACAAAATAAACAAACCCTCCTCCACTTCCTTCCCCTCTCCCCCAAACCTTACTCCTCTCCTTGGAATTTTGCTTGGCTCCTTGGTGTTCTTCCCTTTCCCTGCTTCTTTCCAAGCCCTCCCCCTTCCCCCCCCCTTGTGATTTAGTTCCTTATCTGCAAGCCAACTTATTATCTATGCCTTGAGTTATAACCTTCTTCCCCGAGTATCAACCCCCCCCCTCTTCCATCCTACCGGTTCATTCCCTCATAATGTCCATAACTTGAGAACTCCATACAGCTCCTGTATCAAGGAGGAATCAAGGAGGAATCAAGACCCCCCTCTTCCCCTCTGTGAGCTCTTTCTCTCTGGGCAATCATCATTCCCTGCAGCCACCTCTCCTCATTCTGGTTGAGCATCAAAAAACCCCTCTTCCACCCTGCCTATTATTTCCCAACCTGGATTTTTGAACTATTTGTGCCCAAATATCTATTTGATGGTCCTCCATCCCCTCTCCTTTCTGCAAAATAAGTTCTTAACTTGAGCTGCTTTAAGGATGCAACCACACTGAAAGATTTTCCTGCATGTGAGATCATTCCTCTTCACTCTGCTGCCGCCTCATTGCTGCTCCTTGTCACCACTGGTATTGATAGCAGAAAGGTTTCTAGATCTTCTGTCGCATCAAAGATTTTTCTTTTCCCTTTGTAAGTGATCAGGAATTGTGCTGGAAAAATGATTCTAGGGCCTAGTTTTTTTTCTAACATTGCCCCAAAGAATTTATTCCATCTCATTCTTCTTTTAACTGTTTGTGCTGCATAATCTGGTAGCATTCTAACAGGGTTTTGCTGATAAGTTAACCTTCTTTTGATCATAGTCGCTTGCAGGAGTTGCTCTTTAATGTTGTACAGAGTGAACTACACTATGATGGGATGTGGGGAGTCCCCCTCCTTCTGTCTCGGGTGCCCTACCCTATGAGCTCTGTCTATGCTAGGGTTGTGCAGGTGCTTTTTATCTGGGTAGTTTTCCCTAATTATTGACTATATGAGCTCATTAATATTCTCAGCCCCCTCAGCTTCTTTTATCCCATGGATCCGTATGTTAACCCTTCTGGAGCGATTTTCTAGCTCCTCACATTTCTGCATCAAGAGGGATGTTTCCTTTTTTAGTTTATTAATTGTCCCATCATTTTCCAGAGCTTGATCTTCCAATTAGGAGATCCTGCCCTCAGCTGCTTCTGTTCTCCTTGTCAAAGCTTCCATCTTCTTGTTTCCTTCTTCTATTGCCCCTTTAATACTTCTCATTTCTCCCAGCAGTTCTCTTCTCATTTGGAGAATCAAATTTTCTGAGGGGGCTCCCTGCTGTTCTACTCCTGAGTCAGAGCCTTCTGTTTCTGTCTCTTTCTCTGGGGATTCTGATACCCCTTTCCTGCCAGTCGAGACTGATCCCTGCTCCCCTGACCTGTCATTTTTCCTACTGCTGCGGGTGGGCTTCTTTCTCTCTCTGGGACCGTCTCCCTCTTCTTCCCAGTCTGCCTTTTGAGCCCTCCTGCAGGGATTCCTGCGCCTCTGATTCTCTTTCCCCACTCCGCTCACCTACATCTGAATTGGCCTCTTCTTCTCCTGCCTCGGGATTTCTTTGCATCCATTTTGAGCCGCCAGCAGCCTTCTCCTTCTCCTCAGGCCCCGAGGTGTCTAAACGCTGGCAGAATCTCTCTAAAGCATTCGTTTGAGAGATTTTTTGCTTGCTTTTATTTTTGCCAGCCATTTCACTTCCTTTGCAGGTTTCCTTTCCTTTTTGCTCAGTTTTTTTTTTGGCTTGTTTATAGTAGGGGGTGAGAAGCTCAGGCTTCTCCTACCTCTCAAGCCCGGCACATGCTCAGATCTTCATTATCGTTATTAATGACAATGTGGTTTTTGTTTACATTGTCGTTATCATTATTATTTTGGTATTGTTTTTGATATTGTTTTTGTTATCAGTATCAATATCGATATTGATATTGGTACCATTTCAAACAAAATTTTTATTTTTGGTATTGATATTGTTAGTGATTCCCGTGCACAACTAATATTTATCTAAATCTAAGGAAGACAGGAGAAGGGAAAACTATCTATTATCTAATCAGATATCCATATAACTATTCTAATCTATATGTCTATCTATCTATATCTATATGTCTATCTATCTATATATCTATATCTATATCTATATCTTATCTATACTACCTATCTATCTATAATGTACAGGGGGAGAAGGGCAGGGAAAGGGAGAAGGTAAAATGTAGGATATGAGGAAGGAAAAGTATTGGTGGTAATACCTAATCGATCAATCAATCGATAAATAAATAAATAAATACTACAATGAGGGCTAGGGAGGATTTTTGAGGTGCAAGTACCACAGTTCTGTAAACACAACCTGACAAGCAGAGCTCTCAGAGAATGGAGAGAAAAAACCTGGCCCTCCCATTATAAAGGACTGCAGTGCCCTCCACCAGAGCCCCCCTGATTGGTTGTGGGAGGCAGCAGGCATTGAGCAATCACAGAGTGCCATGAGATTTCTGCGGCCTGCTTGCGCTGCTCATTGGCCAGTAATACATCCATCAGATACTGATGAGAAGCTCGCCTCTCCCAACGCAGGTACAGTTCAAGAGTTCAACCCTGTTAAGACTCTGAGATGTCTGCTCCCTCCTTCCCTCTCCACATTTTTCCTCCAAAACCCAACTGCCACAGCACTAATAATGAAAATAACAATATTTTCATTTTAGTTTCTCGTTATCATTTTTGTTATCATTTTGTTATCATTTTTGATATCGTTATCGATATCATTATCAATATTGATATTGTTTCCAAAATCAGTATTCTTGGTTGTGGTTTTTTGTATTTTCAGTTGTTGTTTTCGTTATTGCAATAACAAAAATGAAAATGACAATTTCCATTATCGTTATTCTAATAATAAAAATGACATGCACACCCCTAGCTGGCTGGCCTAAGGGTGCCTCTCAGCTCAGCAAGCCTAGGGGCACTGGACTGCTGGTGCTCAGGACTTACTTGCTCTCTACAGAGTCTTTGACGTGATGCTGGTTGCCATCTTCTGGTTTGGCAGTGAGCTAGTCCAATTGTGCACTCTGTCCCTTGCAGCTCGCTACCTGCACACTGGGGCCAAGCATGACCAGAAGCATCATTGCCATTGCTGCCCTGACCCACCTGACCAGCCCTGGAGGTTGGGGGCTTGTCAGGCAGGCCAGGGCAGGCAGCTCAATGCGGGGAACGTTCAAACAGGAAGGTGTCCAGTTGCAGTTCCACTGAGTGGAGCAGCCAACAGGCAACTTCCTGTTCAGGATGGGCACTCCTTGAGCCATCCCTGCCCAGACTGGGTCTGGACTCGTGGGGAGGACTCCTCCTATGTGATGCAGCACCAGGGGGGTGAGCTGAGCCACGAGGCTTGTGAGTGTGACCTGGCCTGATGCAGACTACTGCATGGGGCCCCTCCCTGCTCACAGTTGCAACATTGTATCAGACACAATGTTGTAACCGCAGGCAGGGAAGGGGCCCACAAAGCAGCTGGAAGGGCCCCCAGCCAGCTCAGGTGGCAATTTAAAAAAGAAAAAAAAGGGGGGGGGGAGTAAACGGTGGTTTAGCTACCTTGGATATTGGGCCCCCAAACCAGTATGGGCCCCGGGATGAATGTCCCTGTTGGTCCAATGGTAGCTATGCCCCTGTGCACCAACAAATATGAGTCAGAAGCATTGAGAATAGGTCTGGATATGGATATGGATTCTTTATTTGCTAGAGCCATTGGCCATCACAAAACATAAATAACAACATAAAATGCAAAATACTAATAGGTCTGCAGTCTGTTCTGATATCTCTGAGTCCTATTCTGGTCGCATGATTGGAAGTAATATCTTACTCATGTCAAATACAGTGCAAACTGCTGCAAATATGAATTACGGTGTATGTCAATATGTCGGTGTAATGAACACATTGAGGAACAGAACACATACATGAATATCATCTGACTCAAAATGACGGTCAAAGTAACATTCCTTAATGACTGTCAAAGAATTAGTTTGTAATTCCTTGCGTTAGTTGATATAGTATTTGTGAGTTTTACAAGTATATCCTAACCTTCAAAAATAAACATGTATGGACAGTATATATGCGTAGCATATTCAAAAATCAAAATAAAGGATTTTTGTGACCATTTCGTTTTTTTTAAAATTAGGTCTCCAACTCAAATTTCAACTTGTGAAATGACATTTTCAGAATCAATCTGGTTCCCAACTTTTACCCCAACATTCCCTTTGATGTACATTCCAGCCCCCTTTAACAGAAATCTGTCTAGTCTACTATGTTTAGGATTACCATATTTCCCCCTTTAGAAGTGGACGCTTATGAAAAATAAATGGTGCAGGGATGCATTGGTTCCAGTGCAGCATCATCTTTTATTTATTTATTTATTATTATTAGTAGTAGTAGTAGTATTAGCATTAGCATTAGCATTAGCATTAACATTAACATTAGCATTAGCATTAGCATTAGCATTAGCATTTATATAGCATTTACGTTATATAGCATTTACTTTACAAAAAATAAGATAAGCAAAGGGGAGGTATGTATGGTACGCCTATGCAAAAGTGAGGAAGTTAGTTCAGGGGAAATTGAAAGAGTAAGTCATCGGAGCAAGAGACCTGCAAGAGGCACTGAGTCTTATTGAAAACTACTATTTTAGACACCCAAATTAAATGTATGTCACAAATAAAAAAGGCAGGAAGTTGAACCAAATAAATGTCTGCATGGCTGAATGGAATTAAGGAGGCTTTCAGAACCAAAATGTCCTTCCAAAAAATGGAAAAGTATTCCAAACGAGGTAAATAGTAATGAGCATAGACGTTGTTAGAGAACATGTAAAAAACAATTCGAAGATGGAATTTGAGGAACAACTTGCTAAGGATACAAAATCCAATAGCAATTTTTTCTAGTACATCACAGTCAGAAAACCTGTTAGATGGCTACTCAAAGATGACAAGGACTTTGCTGAGAAACTAAATCAGTTCTTTGCATCAGTTTTTACTGTGGAAGATTTGGGGGAGTTATTGGCCTGAAACAACATGCGGCAGTGTCCAACAATTCTGTTGAAACCTCCCATTCATTGTCGTTTTCCTGACACGGTCATGGACATGGCATCCCCATACTTGTTCCGATGCTTGCTGCCACTTTCTGCAATTGCCTGTCACTATTTCTCGGCAGCTGAGAAATTGTCGGAAACTGTTGCAAGTCCCATAAAGGGTTGGAAAATGCCACAAAGTGTTGGAAAGTGTTGCTAAAGTGTCATAAAAACTGTTGGAAATGTCAGGAAAACTGTCAGAAATGTTGTAAAAACTGTCAAAACTATCGGCAAAACTGTTGGAAGTGTCGGAACTTGTGGAACTGTTGGAAATTGTCATTATTATCTTAAGTGCTACAGAATACCTGGAACTGTAACAAAATGCCAAATAGTGCCAAAAATTCATGACAAATGCCTTCAGAGTGGCAGCAAGACTGTTGAAAAGTTGACAATAAACAGCAAAAAGGCAAACAACGCTGCTGCTTCAGGACTAGGGAAATACCAATGCCGGAACCATTTTTTGTTGGTGACGATTCTGAGGAATTGTCTGAAATTAGCATCATGCCAGAAGCGGTGTCACGGGGGTTGGGGGTCCACTACCCCACTTTTCTGGGTTGGGTGACTCAATTTCCTTCACTTGCAGTCTGCCTGAACCAGTTCTCTCTCTAGCTGATTGAGTCCTGCAAAGGGGACAATACTTTTATAACCCAAGCCCCCAGAGACTTCCTGTTCTTATACTTTTTCTCTCTCTAGGTTCACAAGAGCTTGAGGGCTCAAGTTTCTCAGATTGTGTTCCCCGATGTAAGTCAACGGAAAACACTTCTTAGTAAAGAAGAAATAAAACAAAAGTAAATAACACAATCCTAGTCTGCACTGCATGCATCTCTAGTTACTATCTTACCATACAAAAGTCCATTTCTCAGCGCGTGATGTAGCATGGCTGGGCATCAGTCTTACGTTGGTTAGAAATCAAAGTCTCTTCTCTCAGTGCATTGTTTCAGCAGACTGGCTGGCAGCCAGGCTCCTGCCCCTCCCTCCCCCCCAGCTGCAATCCGAGACTCCACTAGTCACACCAACTTTTAAGAAGGCCTTCAAGGCTACCCTGGAAACTATAGACCAGTAACCCTGACATCAGTACCAGACAAACTGGTGGAGACCATTGTTAAAAACAGAATTACTAGGCATATTCACAAGCATGATTTGATTTAGCAAATGTAAGTCATGCCTCACTAATCTATTAGAATTTTATCAGAATGTCAAAGATCATGTGGATAGGGGTGATCCAACTGATTTTGTGTATTTGCATTTTCAAAAGGCATTTAACAAGGTTCCTCACCAGAAACTCTCGAGTAAACTAAGTAGTCAGAGGATGAGAGGAAGAGTTCTGTTGTGAATTGGTAGTTGGTTAAAAGATAGAAATCAAAGGATAGGAATAAATTGTCATTTTTCAAGTTGGAGAGAGGTAGACATTGGGGTGCTTCAGGAATCAGAACTGGGACCAATACAGTTTAACATATTAATTAATTGATAATGGGTAGAGTGTAGTGTCTAAATTTGCAGATAACACCAAATTATTCAGGATAGTAAAGATTCAGGGAGACTGGGGAACTACAGAGAGTTCTTGCATGACTAACTGGATGGGCAATAAAATGGCAACTAAAATTCATTGATGATATGTGCAAGGTGATGCACATAGGGAAAAATAATCCTCACTATATATGCACGGTGCCAGGTTCAAATATGGGTGTAACTAGTCAAAAGAAGGCTCTTGGGGTGTTTTTAGACATTGCAGATTTTCCCTAGACTTCAAAAGTCCAGGGTTGGCAAACTTCCAGGGGGTGGGTGGGATTTAGATGCTCACCCCCTGACCAGAAGTCACTTGGGCACCCAGGACAGTTTATTTATTTTATTTATTTAAATTTTTTCCCACCCTTCCCTGAAAAGGCTCAGGGTGGCTAACAAAATAAAATATAAACATACCATATATAAACATATATAACAAAATAAAAATAAAAATATTAAAATACAAACATATACATATATGTTCAAGCCTGGTTGTGCTTTGACTCCTACCTTGTTTAATCTCTACATAGGGTGATTTCAGACATGACGCAGGCCCTGTTGGCCCCGTCATGGAATCACTCAAATGATTCCCTGGTGGAATCAGACCGGCCCATCAACAGACGAGCCGGCAGATTCTGATGGGGAATCGGGGAGGGGGCGGGGCTGCGTGGCGCAACGTGTGGCCACACAGTCCCACCCCCATGCTTCCGAGGCTGCCTGCCCTCCGGGAGACGGGCAGGCACACCGGCCAATTCGGCCACAGCACTCATGGCCCCCTGGGGTATTGACCACGGCCCGGAATCGGTGGCGAGCAAGGCCGCTGATTCCGGGCCATGGTCAGGGGCAAGACAAAATGTTACCATGCTAAACCACGGTGAATCCCACCATAGTTGAGCGTGGTAACATCATGTCTGTTGGGGGCAAAAAGTGATTCCTGATGGGAGTTCACCCCCGGCGGGAATCACTTTGACCATGCTTTTGGAGATGGTACCTGGACCATCGGGTATTTTCAGACATTACGAGATCACGCTCAACCACGCTGAACCCCGCGGTGGGGCCAAAGGGCCCTGAACGTCTGTTTGGCGCGCGCCAGATGTTCATAATGCTCAATACCCACATGGGGTCAATTTCAACCACGCTTCCCGGGCTACCCGGGGGAATATCCCGGGAAGCGTGGTCAAACGGACCCCCACCGGGAACCAAGGAAAAGTAACATCTGGACGCCAATCCCCGGGCGGAACCAAAGGAAATGAGCCCCAGCCGGGGACAAGGCACGCAGTGTCGCTGACGGGCAACCGGCAACAACACAACCACCGGAGGGAGATTTAAAGTGAAATCAGCAGCAGGCAAGCGTGGCGGGATGGAGTGAGGAGGGAGGCAGAAGAGAGCGGAGGCAGAGAAAGCGACACAGGCGGTGGAGGAGGCAGAGGAGGTGGAGGCAGGGGCAGCAATGGAGGTGGAGGGAGCACAGGCAGAGGACGGGGGCACAGGGGTGCACCCGACCAGGGAGGCGACCCAGGGACAACACCCACAGCAGCAGGTGGGTCGTGACGCCCCGGGGACAGCAGCCGGAACGGGCCTGGAGGAGGCACCCAGGAAAAGGGTAAGGGGAACCAAGGGGGGGCAGGGGGCACAGGGGCCCCCGCGGGCGGCCAGGGAAACCCCGGGGGACCGGGAGGGGGCAGGGGTGCCCCACGAGGGGGCCCGACCCGCACCCAAACAACCGCTCCCCTCCTACCCTCCCCACAGACATGGAAAATGGCCCGGGCGGACGAGCCCCAGGAGGAGCCCGGCCCGGCGCATCCGGAGGCGCACCCAGAGGACGAGGGGGAGGAGCAGGACCAGGAGGAGGAACAGCTGTGGGGACGCCGGAGGAAGGTGTACCACCAAGGGGGCCAGTGGGGCCTCCAGGAGACATGGGACTTCATCCGGATCTGGGGGACCCTGGAGTACCAGCTGGAGATCGCCATGAACCAGCGGAACGAGCACGTGTACTGGGACATTGTGCGGGACATGGAGGCAGCA
>QEPC01005125.1:2869958-2931271 GCA_003113815.1 Sphenodon punctatus
TAACCACCCTTTAACCACCCTTGGTGGTTATTTATGCATGTTGCAGGGCTGTATTGGTGCCCTATGCAGCCCTGCAACATGCATAAATAACCACCAAGGGTGGTTAAAGGGTGGTTAGCGTCATGTCTGAAAGTACCCATAGAGCTCTGGAAGCATGGTTGATTTTGACCCCATGTGGGTATTGACTGTGGTGAACATCTGGCGACCTCCGAACAGACATGCAGGGCGCTTTGGCCTGCCGTGGAATTGACTGTGATTCACTGTGGTTGAACGTGATTTCGTAATGTCTGAAATCACCCATTATGGGACCATCCCCCACCACAGGGGATTGTCTCTGGTTAAGCGTGATCTCGTAAAATCTGAAAATACCCATAGATGAGATTCTTGTTGCCATGCAGAGCCCTGATTTTTATCCTTCCCCACCTGTTGAATACACCGGTGGGGGTCCTAGCTTTTGCAGATGATGGGTATTTTCAGACGTGACGGGGACAATTGACCCCGTCATGAAATCAATGAAATGATCCCCCGCCAGGATGACCCGTCACACCCTAATAGACGTGCCGGGGGATCCTGGCGGGGAATCGGGGAGGGGGCAGGGTCACATGGCGCAATGTGCGGCTGCACAGCCCCGACCCCTCCACGCTCCCCGCCGCCCACCCTCTGGGGAGACGGGCGGCCGCCGCAGCCAGTGCTGCTGCAGCGCTCACCTGCTATGGCCACAGGCCAGACTTCCTGTTGGGATTCTGGGACGTGGCCGCCATCCAGACGTGATGGCAGGGGTCACCACGGTGGGGAATTGCCTTCAACATGCGATGGCCTCCAGCCCCGCCGTTTCGGCCGCTCACATGGTGAATGTGATCCCACACCATGGTAACATCTGGGGGGAACATCCGTTCCCCCCAACAGATGTTACGTGGTCCAAGCCACCGCAGGGAATTGACTGTGGTGGACATTGACCACGTAACGTATGAAAATACCCGATGTCATGATTTTGGCAAGGACACCTATTGGACTTCAGAGAGCACTATTGAAGTTCTCCATGTTGTGCTCAGAGAATAAACTTGTGATAAACCATTGGAAAACCAAAATTGTACATTGTGGTAGGTCCATGCCTCTCTCTTGGTATCTAGAGGTGACCAAACTCCAAGAGGCTTGAGAATATTGTTACCTGGGCCATACTTTGAGCCCAACATTGGTCTGGAAGCATCATTATAAAGAGGCCAAAATAAAGGCAACTCAGGCCACATCAGCTATAATGAAGTTCCACAGCACTTTTGCTAGGAAATCGTTGTTAGATACCATCAAGAACTATAAGGCAAAAGTGGCTGCACAATTGATTTATGGTGCAGAGGTCTGGGGCTTGGCAGCGATGGATTCTATCAATGTCCCTCAAAATAAGTTTCTCCACCCCCTTTTGGGGCTCCCCCAGGCTCCCCAGGTGACTTTTTTAAGGTTGGAAACTGGATTGCTCAATGTGAAAACAACTTTGGCTATTAGAACTCTGAGATACCGGTTTAAGATAATGACCACATTCCCATTAAAATATATAAAACTGTGCTTGCTGGAGGACATGGGTAGATCTGCTGTTAGGAAATTCCCTTGGCTGATATATGTTAATTCTACTTTACATAGACTAGGGTTGGGCTACCTCTTGATTACCAATGAAAGATTGGTTACAGAGAGAGAGAACCTTGGTTTCCCAGAGGCTGGAGGATATTTCTTGGCAGGAGGATATGGCTGCTGTACGTTGCTGTATGATGGCACCCCTGTATCAGTTATGGAAGGTTCACCTGGGTATAGAAAGTTATTTAAAACTAGATTTGGAATGGCCTTTCATTCAGGCTTTGTCCAGATTAAGAACTGAACAAATGCCATCGACAATGACTAGGGGAAGGAGAGAGGGAGTTCCCAGAGAGCAGAGGCTTTGCTCATGTGATTGGAATGTGGTGGAGGATACTGTACATTATATTCTTGAGTGTCCTCTAACACAGAAGTATAGGGACCAATACATCCCCTGTGAGTAGTACTTCCCTTGCCATTTTTCCTCAAAAGAAAAAGTAATTTGGCTGCTCCAACAGCACGATCCGACAATAGTATGGAGATTGGCCATCTTTGTTTTTAAATTATAGGCAGATAAGCGCTCTAAGAACTGAGATGTGCTGTGAAGCCCTTGGGGACCAATTATTATAGGTTGGACCCTTATATTAATTTTATCCCTTGTTGGTGCTCTATTTTATTTTATTTCATTTATAGGCTTTATTATTGTTATATGATTGTATTACATGTTTTGTTCGTGGTTTGTACCATTTGCATGTTTTTGCAATGGCCATATGGCTATGCAATAAATTGAATTGATTGATATATGTTCAAACGTTTCAATTCAGTTTTATTTGGCACTGACTATTGACTTGGTCATAGATAACAAATATATACAAAAAAGAAAACAGTTTTGATAAAACACATAAGCAACAGCGAGCTATACACTCACGGACACATTACATAACTCCAGCCATAGGTTTACATTCTAAGCACTTTTCTGAACATAGGAACAGACCAAGCATGCCATATGCCCACCTGTTCATGCAAGGCAGATATCCTACAATAATTGTGCATACCCCCTATAGTCTGATAGTAGTTCAATGCATAACTGACAGCAGCATTTAGTTCCTATAATGCCCCTTTTTTAGCAAGACTGATATTAAGAGTACATGTCTCCTGGCGCCGCCTTGCTCTTCTCAGAGCTTGTAGTGGCAATACTTGACTCCTGAATAAATTGCCTTGCTCTTGGCAGGGCTTGCATCTGCAGCACTTAAATTCAGAAAGGCATCCTATTCCTTGGAGCTTACACAGACATCGCTTGGGTCATAAGGAAGGCACCTAGTTCTTGTAGATGAGAACAAGAGAAGGAGCCACTTTGGATCTAGTCCTAAGTGGAGTGCAGGATTTAGTGCAAGGGGTAATGGTGGTGGAGCCCCTGGACACTATTGATCATAATATAATCAAATCTGACATACTCACAGGAGGGTAAATGCCAAATAAAACCACTGCAGTAACATATAACTTTAGAAAGGGAAACTATGTAAAAATGAGAAAACTAGATAAAGGGAAACATAAAGGAGCAGTTGCAAGAATTAAATGTCTACAGGCAGTGTGGAGACTATTTTAAAATGCCATCTTGAAAGTTCAGATTAAATTTATTCCACAAATTAAAAAACTTAGGAAGAGGACCAAACGTCTGCCCATGTGGCTAAATGGTGAGGTGAAGGAGGCTGTTGGAACCAAAAAAACATCCTTTAAAAAATGGAAAGAGAGTCCCAGTGAGGTAAATAGGGAAGAGCATAAGCATTGCCAAAGTAGATGTAAAAAGTTAATAAGGCAGGCCAAAAAAGAATTTGAGGATCAACTTGCAAAAGATGCTAAAACTAATCATAAAACCTTTTTCAAGGAAATTAGAAGCAGGAAGATTGCTAGAGAGTCAGTTGGGCTGTTAGATGACCAGGGGGTAAAAGGGGTGCTTAGGGAGGAAAAGGACATTGCAGAGAAGATGAATGCGTTCTTTGCTTCGGTCTTCACTGCAGAGGATGTTGGGGAGATGCCCACGCCGGAACCTTGCTTTGTAGGAGATGAATTGGAAGAGCTGTCATAAATCAACGTGAATCTGGAGGAGGTTCTAGAGCAACTTGACAAGCTAAATACTAACAAATCACCAGGACAAGATGGTATTCACCCCAGAATTCTAAAGGAAATCAAATATGAAATTACAGACATACTGTTAGTCATTTGTAACCTATCACTAAAATCTGCCACTGTACCTGAGGACTGGAGGGTGTCAAATGTAAACCCAATATTTAAAAAGGGATCCAGAGGTGATCCTGGAAACTACAGACCAGTAAGTTTGACATCGGTGCTGGGCAAAATGGTGGAAACTATAATTAAGAACAGAATCACTGAGCATGTTGATAAACATGGCTTAATGAGGAAGAGTCAACATGGATTTAACACAGGTAAGTCATGCCTCACTAATCTGTTGGAATTCTTTGAGGGTGTCAATAAGCATGTGGACAAGGGAGACCCGGTAGATATAGTGTACCTGGATTTCCAGGAAGTGTTTGATAAGTTCCCACATAAGAGACTTTTGAGAAAATTAAAAAGTCATGGGATAGGAGGTAGTGTCTTACTATGTATTAGTAACTGGTTAAAGGATAGGAAGAAAAGAGTAAGACGAAATGGTCATTTTTCACAATGGAGAGATATAAAAAGTGGTGTGCTGCAGGGATCTGTATTGGGACCCCTCAGTTGGAATATTGCCGGTTGGAGAGCCCGCCTCTTAGATCCAGATTTTCTCCCCTCTTTGGTAGAATATGATGTTGTATTATTGCAGGAAACTTGGGCCCTAAAGGCCCTAACCTGTATAGGATTTACAGTATTTAGTTTACCAGCAACCTCAAGTGTAGGAGCTGGTAGGCCTAGTGGGGGTCTGGCCCTCTTAATTGCATCCAAACTCCAAGTGACAGTCAAGCCCTGTGCCTCTTTGGGTTCTTACTTTGCTTTATACCACTGTTTATTCTCCTCAGGGCTGGAGATCTTGCTGGGCAATTGTTACCTCTCGCCGCCCTCTTCCCCCTTTCTTCCTACCGGATTACTGGCCTACAGTTAGCCGGGATTTACAAGAAACTTGTAATCTTTACCCGGGGGCTGTTTTGTTGGTGGGGGGTGACCTTAATACCAGATTGGGCAACCCGGGCTTGTTAGAAGAGCCCCTAAGACTCAAAGACTCAGGGTGCTTCTTAGGCACCCGGGTTTCCAAGGATTGTGTGATTAGCCCAGTGGCTAACGCCTTGAAGCAGTTCATGGCCGACTTTGGGCTTACGGTGCTAAATGGCCGGGTCCAGGGAGATTGGACGTGGAATTTCACTTTCCATTCAATACATGGCTCTAGTGTCATTGATTATTTTTTGCTTTCAGAATATTTTCTCCCAAATATCCTCGAGCTGCAAGTCCTCCCCAGGCACGAGACGGGCCATTTCCCTCTTTCCCTCTTGACGATTGATCCCCTAAAAGAACTTAATACTAAGCAGGTAATTGAGGAGGAAGGGCCAGACCTGGTAAGAGTAAAATGGTCCGAGGAGCTTAAAGCTGCATTTGTAGGATTTGTGCAACTCCCTGAAGTGAGGGAATGGGTAGGAAGAATTAAGGCCTTAGAGATGGACTTTTGGGGGGATTTTGAAAGTTTGATGGCTTTGCTGCGCCCTTATCTAGTAGTCAGGAAGACAGAGATTCCTGGGAAGATAAGACCTCCCTCCTGGTTTAATAAGGAATGCAAAATTATGAGGAGGAAATTGAGATGCATAGCTAAAAGGGTAAGGAAAAGNAGGCCCCTGTGCCTGTGGCTAGGGCTCACCTAAGGGATGGTAACAACCGAGTGGGCCCAGTAGGAGGTAAAGTAGCTGGAGACACAGGCATAGTAGTGCCAGCTGTGCCAAGGGCGAGGCAGTCCACTGGCGCTGGGTATACATCTGTATTGCAGCCCACTCGGGAACATCTCAGCCTAGGCCCCCCGTTAGGCATGCAGGAGGGCAATTTGGGAGGTGCATCAATGGAGATTGATCATCCCTGTTCTGTTCCATCTGATAACAGGATTAGGAAATCGGCAGATGCACAAGAGGCCCTACGGTTAAGGCAGGAAGATCTCTTGCACAAATTGGGTCAATTTACTAAGAAACTGGATGAGTTTAAATCCTATAGGAGGTCACTATGTTCTCAACATGGCCATGAGAAAGGTAAGAGATTGGGACCGAGGATTAAAAAACTCGTTGTTCCTTTTTGCCCCTAATATCCTCATCCTTAATTGAACTGGCTGTAGGGGCTGAGGACAGGGGCAATTTAGCCCTATTGGATTTGAACAGGGGCCCTAAGGTTAGTCTGGCTATAGATGCATCACCATTAAGTGTGACCCCTCCTATTTCTACAGCCCTGGAATCAGAGGTCAAGAATAGGGAGGAACGGGAAGTAGGGAGAATGGGGGCAAATCCCCCTCTGATAAGCTTACAGGGACTTGGATAATGTTCTGCACAAGATGCCAGAGATATAGGTCTGTCCCAACCAAGCCAGTCACAATTCCATCAGACCCAATGACAGACCAATAGGGGCTTCCCAGCCTTTACATTCCTCAGTTGGAATATTGCCGGTTGGAGATCCTGCCTCTTAGATCCAGATTTTCTCCCCTCTTTAGTAGAATATGATGTTGTATTATTGCAGGAAACTTGGGCCCTAAAGGCTCTAACCTGTATAGGATTTATGGTATTTTTAGTTTACCAGCAACCTCAAGTGTAGGAGCTGGTAGGTCTAGTGGGGGTCTGGCCCTCTTAATTGCATTCAAACTCCAAGTGACAGTCAAGCCCTGTGCCTCTTTGGGTTCTTACTTCACTTTATACCACTGTTTATTCTCCTCAGGGCTGGAGATTTTGCTGGGCAATTGTTACCTCCCGCCACCCTCTTCCCCTTTCTTCTTACTGGATTACTGGCCCACAGTTAGCCGGGATTTACAAGAAGCTTGTAATCTTTACCCGTGGGCTGTTTTGTTGGTGGGGGGTGACCTTAATACCAGATTGGGCAACCCGGGCTTGTTAGAAGAGCCCCTAAGACTCGAAGACTCAGGGTGCTTCTTGGGCGCCCGGGTTTCAAGGGATTGTGTGATTATCCCAGGGGCTAACTCCTTGAAGCAGTTCATGGCCGACTTTGGGCTTACGGTGCTAAATGGCCGGGTCCAGGGAGATTGGACGGGGAATTTCACTTTCCATTCAATACATGGCTCTAGTGTCATTGATTATTTTTTGCTTTCAGAATTTTTTCTCCCAAATATCCTCGAGCTGCAAGTCCCCCCCCAGGCATGAGACGGGCCATTTCCCACTTTCCCTCTTGATGATTGATACCCTAAAAGAACTTAATACTAAGCAGGTAATTGAGGAGGAAGGGCCAGACCTGGTAAGAGTAAAATGGTCTGAGGAGCTTAAAGCTGCATTTGTAGGATTTGTGCAACTCCCTGAAGTGAGGAAACGGGTAGGAAGAATTAAGGCCTTAGAGAAGGACTTTTGGGGGGATTTTTAAAGTTTGATGGCTTTGCTGCGCCCTTATCTAGTAGTCAGGAAGACAGAGATCCCTGGGAAGATAAGACCTCCCTCCTGGTTTAATAAGGAATGCAAAATTATGAGGAGGAAATTGAGATGCATAGCTAAAAGGGTAAGGAAAAGCCCCTCTTTAGCAATGAGGCAAGATCTGCTGGCTATGCAAAGAGATTACCGCTCATTAATCGCAAACCTTAGGGCAGAACATCAGAACCAGAGGTGGGTGCAACTGTTAAATGCGGCACAACAGAACAAATCCAAACTGTTCTGGGATCTTGTCTGTATGGGCAGACCCCGGGCTAGTATTCCACAAATCCCCAGTGTAACGTGGGTAGAATTTTATACTGGGGTTTTCTCTTCCCCTTTCGATGGGGCAGTTGCAGTACCAGCTTGGGATAACCTGCCAGAATGGGCCCCCATTGCTGGGGATGATATCGTGACCTTAATAAAGAAGCTGAATGTGGGGAAGGCCCCCGGTGAGGATTATGTCTCCCCTGAAATTCTGAAATCCAACCTTGAATGGTGGGCTAGTTTCCTAGCGCCCCTCTTTTCCGCTATAAATACCAATGGGATCATACCCAAGGAATGGTTGAATGGGATAGTTGTCACAATATTTAAGAAAGGGGACCCCTCTTTCCCTGGGAATTATAGACCTATATGCCTCCTAAGCATTATTGGTAAACTGTACACTGGATACCTGTTGAGGAAACTGAGTGCCTGGCTGGATGAGAACCAAATAATTGAACCAGAACAGGCTGGGTTACAGGGCGGGAAATCGACGATAGACCATATTTGTGTCCTCTCCCATCTTATGGACAAGCACGTTACAGACCAAGGGAAACTGTAGCTATGCTTTATAGACCTATCTATGGCATTTGACTCAATAGATAGAGAGAAACTTTGGATTAAGCTGAGTGGTACTAATATCGATCTCCGGTTGCTATTTCTACTTATTAAATTACATAGCAATAATAAAATCCGTATCCACTCGGGCCATAAGCTCTCAGAAGATGTTCCCATGGGAAGAGGGGTTAGGAAAGGGTGTCTATTGACCCCTGCACTATTCAACCTGTTCTTAAATGACGTGGTACCCTACTTGAGGAATGCGGACTTCCACGCCCCTCGCATCAGCACAAGGGAAGTCACGGCTCTAATGTACGCAGACCATACAGTCCTGCTCTCTCAATCTCTGGTAGGATTGAGACGCCTAATGCAGAGGTTTGGAGACTATTGTAAGAGGGAAGGACTAAAAATTAACTTTAACAAAACCAAAGTCATGGTAGTGGGGAGAAATGGGAGAAGAAGGAAACATCGCTGGCTAATTGGGAGGAATCCCATTGAGCAAGTTAGCCACTTCAAGTACCTGGGAGTCATTTTGTCCTCTAATAGGAGTTGGAAGTCCACCTCAGTGCAGTGATAGCACAAGCAAGAAGGGCCTCGGCAGCTATCCTCAGGTTTTTTTACACCCAGTACGGGAGACTAGTGCTACCAGCCCTAAAACTCCTAAGGGCTAAAGTCATTACCCAGGGCTTATACGCTACCCCTGTATGGGGCCTTTCCTCCCTAGATTGTTTGGAGACTATCCAGAGCTGGGGCCTCTGGTCTATTTTGGGCATACCTAGAGGCACCCCCTTGGTTATTCTTAGGCATAAAACAGCGAGTTGTACTATAAGGCTCTGGGCACTCACACTAATCATGAGTTTTTGGCTGAGGGTGGTCCTTTTTCCCTCTGAGGATGACTCCCTCCTGGCCCAATCCATGAGGGTGGGGCTTACAGGACATGGGCAGACAAGGTGGAAACTGAAGTCCAACTATTGGGATTTTCTAGAATAGCTCTTGGGCACCTGGGATATAAGGGAGCATTATCTATTATTAAACGAAGGCTGATAGACCAAGAGATGCAGGATGAGGTGGTTTTGCTAACATGCCAGAGAGTAGCACCAGGCTATCAGCTGGCCATTCAACCTAATAGGGAGCCTAGCTATTTATCTAATTGGCAGAATCATGAACAACAACGGATTTTTACACTCTTCCGTTGCAATATGCATCCATCTTCCCTGGTAGAGGGCCGTTACAAATGCATCCCTAAAGTTGAGAGGCTATGCCAGCTGTGTAAAGGGCCAGAGATCGAACTGTTAGGCACGTTCTTCTGTGCTGCCCGGCACTGGAAGGCCTTAGGCAATCATTAATGAGTAAACATATCAGCAGGGATGTAGACCCCGGGCGTGAGGTAAGGAGGCTGCTGCACTGTACAGACACTGAAGTGTCAAGAGCAATGTCAAAGTTTTGCCTGCTTTATGTGTGCTTAAGGGAAGCTCAGCTGGGATGGAAGGATGCCTTATTGGATCTGGAATAAGCCTATGTTAGGCGTATCTGTCCACCTAAGGATAGTACAGACGTGGAAGCAATTTTGTGGAAGAGCCAGGTACTCCACACATGGTATCCCCTAGGTACCCTCTTAGGTTGTTGATTTAGTGAACAGGTAATATTGATAAGCCAAGGAACTAGAAAACAGAAATAGCAGCCTAGCTGGTGTATAATGTTTGGACGGCCTCTACCCGTTCCCCGCCTGTGGTACCTGCCTTGGCTATATAGGCATACTTAGCTGTTTTGAGGTATATGTACCTATGTACTTACGTACTTTTATTTTGTGTATATATATATATACCTGTTTTCTAGTTCCTTAGCTTATATATGTATACACAAAATAAAAGTACGTAAGTACATAGGTACATATACCTCAAAACAGCTAAGTATGCCTATAAAAGTATGCGTCTATAAAAATTGATGGTGTGAACGCACCTGGAATATTGAGTGCATTTCTGGTCGCCTGATCTCAAAAAAGACATAGCTGAACTAGAAAAGGTAGTAAGGTACAGAGAAGAGCAATGAGAATGATAAAGGGTATGGAATGGCTTCTGTACAACGAAAGGCTTGACAAGCTGGGTCTCCAGCTTAGAGGAAAGAAGACTGAGAGGGGACATGATAGATGTTTATAAAATCTTGTGTGGTGTGGAATGAGTGTCTATGAGTTTATGAGGGAATGGTTATTTACCCTTTCAAATAGTAATAGAACTAGAGAACACTCCATGAAACTAGCTGCTGGCAGATTTAAAACAATAAAAGGAAGTACTTTTTCACTCAACACATAATTAACTGATCAAATTTGTTGCCAGGGGACGTTGTCAAGGCCAGTAGTATAGCTGGGTTTTAAAAAGCCCAGAATATGTTCTTGGAGTGTAGGTCCATTAATGGCTATTAACCAAGTAGGTTACGGGATTAACTTTTTACTGTCGGGAGCGTGGGAGTGAACAACGAGGAATGGATTCCCCATTGTGACTGTTGATTCTTCTACCATGTATCGAGATTGGCCACTGTCGGAGGACAGGATGTTGGGCTTGATGGATCATTAGAGATGTGCGAACACTGGCAGGGGGATTCTGTGATCGGCCCATTTGGGGTTCGGGCCCCCCCAAAATCGTTCTGGGTTCAGACTGTTTGGCCCGAACAGGTTTGTGGGGGCTGAACCCACTGGGGACCAGGAAGGGCCTGTTTTACCTCCCACCTCCAAGCTGCATGAATGGAAGGGGTGCCGGGACTCACCTCCCCCCCCACACCTTGTCCAGCCTCGTAAATGTTTTTTTTTCCAACCCCACCCCACCCCAGGGATTGACCTACCTGGTGGTGCCAGGGCTCCCGCCCCGGGTGCAGTGGCAGCAGCAGTGGTGGGTCTGGCAGCGGCGGTGCTCTGGAGCACTTCAGGCCTGTACTAGGCCTTCCGGCTCACCCAGAAGACCTTGTAGAGGCCTGAAGTGCTCCGGAGCACCACCACATCCACTGTCCTTGCCACCGCTGCCGGCAAAACCAGAACCCGACCTACCTGGTGGTGCTGAGACACTGGCCCTGGGTCCACCGGCAGCAGTGGAAGTGGTGGCGGGTCCAGTGGTGATGATTCGGAGCGCTTCAGGCCTCTACTAGGCCTTCCGCATTGACCGGGAAGACCTAGTAGAGGCCTGAAGCGCTCTGGAGCACTGCTCACGGTCGGACCCGCCACTGCTGCTGCTGGACGGTTAACATTTTTTTTTACAAGGCTGGGCAGGGTGGGGGGGAGGTGAGCCCTGGCGCCCCTTCCGCCCACGCAGCCTGGAGGGGGGGAGGGAAAACCAGGTTGCCCCCTACCCCCCACCCGAATGGGTTTGGAACCTGAACTTTGTTCGGATGGTTCGGGCGGGGGGCAGTTCAGATTCGGGGTGTTCACAAATGGGCTGAACACCCCAAGTTCGGACCAAACTCCAAACTCCCGAATTCAGTTTGCACATCCTTATGGACCATTGGTATTTTATTTCTTTATTTCTAGACTCAATATGGCACTTTAAATGTTCTTATGTTCTTAGATACAACTGGCAGAGCATGTAGTTCCTTTCCCAGGGGCCATCGACACCATCCTCATTAATATATTGGCTCATTACCTCAAAATAACAAGTCCAGTAATGACTGGAAATATGTCTTATAACTCTAGAAGGAAGCTGTATAGGCCTTCATCAGAAAAAATCAAATATTACAATAATACAATTGTCATGAAGTAAACCATAAGGGTAAACCCCTTTGCTCCCTTGTTCTTACTAGGGCTGATGCGGCAGCAGCTTTTACCGTGCCGCGATTCCGTTCCGCTATTTCGGAATTGCCCCCGCCACACCGCGACATTTCTGCGGATATTCTGCTAATTCTGCCGGAATTCTGCAAATCGCGGAATTGCGGAAAAAACGTGGAAAAATCACGGAAATCGCGGAAAACCACTATTCCGCGATTTTTTGGCGCTTGCGGAATTGCGAAAATAGCGAAAATGTCATGTTTCCACGATTCCACTAAGTTGCGGAATTAAATAAGCGGAACCGCGGAACCGCGGAATGAAACCGCGGAATTAAAGCCTCTGCCATGCCATTCCACTAATTGCGGAAACACTGTTTCCGCCGGAAATAGCTACCGCTGCGAAATTCCGCTACAGCCCTAGTTCTTACACCTTTAGCATATACAGAGCTTAACACATAAGATTGTCTAATTGTTGAACTTATTGGACTTAACCACTTGTGTATGAAGTCTCACTGCCCTAGCTGCAAAGAAAGCTACCTCATTCGTGACTTCAGCTTTTTTTAATCTCCTAAAAGGTAAATTAATCTCTGTAAAGTTGACCATAAAGGGTCAGGTTTAACTCTTCTCAGGAACCTTTCTCAGGGTTGTGTATATAAGGGGCAAATTAGCCAATAATGTGGAAGATCCTCCACACTCCCCCCCAAATACATTTTTGCTCTTGGTTAGGTATTCCTTTATATCTCTCTCCAACCACCGACGTAGGCATTGTTTGCAACCTCAGAGAAGTAAAAGATTTTCTTAACATGGAGTTCTCAGAGGCCTTCAGATAATTCACACTTATCAAACCTACAGACCAATATTTATACCAAGGCAAGACCAATTTGGTGTTGAAGAGTATTACGGCTGGTTTTACGAGCTGTCCACCCCTAGTTCTATAGAATTTTTAAAAGACCGAGGTAGCTGATATAGCCACTTTTTTCACCGAGAGCAGATGAGATGACCAAGAGGCATTATAAGAGAAAACCACCCCCAGATACTTAAAGGAACAAACCTGTTCTATCTTATGCCCTGACAGGTACCACTATTCTTGTTTGATCCATGTAGAAAAAAACATTATCTTTTGTTTGTTATAAATATTGAGACAAATATTGAGACAAATAACGTTCCAAAGAACCCTCCAACCCACCCAGAACACCCCCCCTCACAATTCCATCCAATACCACATCCAACCCCCATCCCCTATCCCTGCCCACCAAATGCTTTTTCAAACACAAAAGTCTCACACCACCTCCAGAAGACACTCAAGCTCAGTCTCACACTCGGGCTTACATGCCATGGGATGCCCAGTTCAAGCCCCACTTCATATATTAAAGTAAATTGGCATTTTTTTACTGACTTCAGTGGGTACAGAATTGTACCTGATGTATTTAATTAGAGCAAAATGACCAGTTCGTCAGCATCTGGACTGTAGTAAATTACAACATTTTCTTTTAGCCTGAGGTTTGTGCATGTAATACTAGCTTTGAACCGTTCTTTTAGCACAAGCATAAATAACATGCATAGGGTTAGAGCTTCTGTCATCAATATGCAATGGAATAAATTTAAACGTATTACACTAATGCACTGATCCATTTAACAGACTAAGCATCAAGTTTTAAGTGAGATAGTGGTACAGTTGTCTGTGCATGATCTTATTAACAAAACAAATCAATCATTTTGGAATGTACATAATAGGAGACTAATCCAACACTAATCTTCTTCATCTTCTCAACTAAATAGAAGTGTTGCCTAAGACAGTAAATTTAAACAATAGAGGCTGCAGTTCAGCACCTAGCATTATAGTTACAGTTATAGAATGAAAAAGCAAGAAGACATTCCAAGGGTTTAGTAGTCCAGCCCCTGCCATTAAGTAGAATCCACTGTACCTACATCAGCTCTGTGAGATATTTGTCAAACCTATTTTTAAAGGCCTCCAATAATAGCGCTTCCACAAACTCCCTTAGTGAGTTATTCCACTGCCTACCTACCCTGAGTGTTAGAAAATTTTTCTTAATGTTTAGCCTAAATCATATTTTCGTTTAATTTTATCCCATTCCCTCTAATCCTATCCCCAGTGACAGAGAAAACAGTTGATAACCATCTTGCTTACAGAAGTCTTTTACATATTTGAAAACTGTAATAGTTTTCACACACACACACACACACACACACACACACACACACTTCAACTCTGCACTGTTCCACTGACTTAAGCATTTTGTTTTGGTTGTTGCAATCCCATGCTTCTTTCTCCATGACTTGCTTTTCAAGCAAACAACACTGGCCATGTGCCTCTGCACCTGTTGATAGGGAAACATGACAAATGAAAGAGTAGAGGGGATACCTATCAAATTTTCAGTTGATACTAAACTGGGAGGGATAACTAACACCGTGAAAAACAGAATTAGAATTCAAAATAATCTTTACTGTCCCCATAGCATGAAAAAAGGTGACACACAAGTGTTTGGGTCAAAAAGGCAACAAGTTTTTATTAAACAATATCAATCTGGAAAAGGAGGGGAGGGGGAAACAAACCCAACCAAAATGCCCCATACACTTGCCAGGCATATAAACTTGATCAATTCCTGGGCAGACATCACTGTCCAATGCATTAAACCAATCGGGACCCCAGCCTAACCACGGTCCAGAGGGAGGGGAGGCCAGTGCCTAAAGCTAGGGATTAGTGCTATCCTGCTTAGCTGGTGCTGCTAACCAGATCTCCCATGGCTGGAGGTGAAACTGTGAGTCGCTTATCCCCTGATCAGAAGTCCTCCAAATAAAACCTTTTAGGGGTTGCCACAATTTAACTCCAGTTCCAAATTTACACCACCTCAACAGTTAAGCCAAACCTTGGACCTCTTCCACCAGAGCAGACAGTTTTGTTTGGCATGCTCACCACCACCCCATCCAGGCTGAACAAAACGAAGGCATGCAAATTCCTCTGAAGCACCCCCAGTTATACTTCAATGCCTTTCTGTGATAGATGTACACCGTCATTTTGATATAATTCCAGCTTCATCTAGCAAATCCTGCTATGGTCCATCCATTCACCTCCACAACTTAATAAGTAGGGGAGGGCTTATTTATTTATTTATTTATTTATTTATATTTCTATCCTGCACCCTCCTGCTCACAGAGCAGCTTGGGGTGGCTTACAAAATATATAACAATAATAATAATAAACCAAACACAAAATATACAATTTAAAATTAATTAAAAATATACAAAAAGGGCAAAACCCACCCCCCTCCCCAACCCACCCTACCCGTCTCCCTCTCCAAAGGCCTAGTGGAACAGTCAGGTCTTACACTTGTCAGAAAGAGGGGAGGTCTGGGGCCAAGTGGACCTCTGTCAGGAGGGAATTCTACAGCCTGGGTGTTAGCTGGAACCCCTGGTTCCCCCCAGAACGGAGGTACCCCCCCTTGTGATAGCCACTGTCTTGGACCCGGGGGTCAGCAAAACCCACAGGGGTAGCCAAGGGCAAGAAGGCTTGGGGTAAAAAACCCACATTATATGCAAGAGGAAGGAGGGGGGGACACATGGAAAATAAGGATCGGGCCCAGCCACCATAGCGCCTAGCAAAAAAGGACCACTCATGGAAAAATACCAGCCTAAGGTTGAGAAACAGACTAGAAGGGAGAGCCCTCTGAATAAAGAATGGAGTCATTAAGGACAGAGACTCACCCTGTTATAACAAAGGACTGGTAGTTAGGACTCAGTGCAACAGCATTCTATCTTTGCATTCCACAAGAGAAACCAGACACACACCCATTGTACCCTAAAGGACCGTCATTAGCCCTCCCTCCCCTCCCTGCGTCTTTTGTTTATAGTTTCCCCCTGTATCAAAGATATCTTGTCCATCTTGTATAGCCCTTTTTGTCATGGAAGTAACCTCCCCTCGTTAGCCCATTGTACACCCCCAAATGACCCTTTGTAGCCTCCCAAAACTCCTTTGTCTGCACCCTTTAACTGCCCCTGGTTTTTCCCTCAACTTTTGAGAAGTCTTGGGACCCAGATACGTGCAGGTCACTCTGTGCATGTCTGTGTTAAGATTTCTCCCAGACTCTGGTCTGCCCTTTAGCTTTCCTCCTCCATCCCCCGAACTCTGCTGGATCCGTGGGCCACCTGTCCCGTCTCAACAGGCAAGGAAAGGTAACTGCAGGTCCAGACTTTCCCAGCCAACTGAGGAAGTCCTCTTTCTCCCTGTCTCTTTCTCTCTCCCTGTCACGTTCTCTTGCTCCTCCTCGCTGAGCCAACACCGGAACACCCCCCCCCCTCTCTTATCCTACAATCCCCACAAACCGCTTGTGTTTTCCCCTTGTTAAATCCCACCAGCCAGACCCGGGCTGTGTTTCTCTGTTTTAGATACCAATAAACGTGTTGTTTTTGGATACCTGTCTCTCTCTCTCTTTCTATTTGGGGAGGGTACATAACCTGCCACTAGCACGTACTGTCCTCAGCTTGATCCTTTGAACATGTGGAGACCACAGTTTAAGTCTTTAAGCCAATTCCCCCCGAAGTTTAAGGAATGGTGATTATTGGGGTACATCACCCCGAGAGGTCATGAGTGGGAGGGGGTCTCCTGTTAACATGGGAGTGGCCACCGAGAATGCCCTCCCCATCATCACTACCAAGGAAACCTGGGGGACTTTGAGTTGGGCGTCCCCAGCCAACTTCGGGGGCTGCAATATGATCTGGGGCCTGAGGCACTCCCGCAGGTAAGCTGGGCCGAGGCCATTTAGGGCTTTGTAGGTCATTACCAACACCTTGAATTGGGCCCGGAAGATAATAGGCAGCCAGTGCAAAGAACAGAGCACTGGCTTAATGTGCTCGTGGCGACCCGTCCCCGTTAAGAGATGGGCCACTGCATTTTGCACCAGCTGCAACCTCCGGACCATCCCCAAGAGCAGCCCCACATAGAGTGCATTACAGTAGTCTAATCGAGAAGTAATAAAGGCATGGATTATGGTGGCAAGATCTGAGTCTGAAACATACGGCCGCAGCCGTCGTACCAGATGTAACTTGCAAAATGCTTCCCTCATCACAGCCTCCACCTGGAGATCCAGGCGGAGCTGTGCATCAAGGAGCACCCCCAGACTATGGAACTGTGTGACCAAAGGGGGGCAAAACCCACCAATGACGGGAGCCACCACCACCCCAGCCCTACCCAACAGCATCAGCTCTGTCTTGTCGGGATTCAACTTCAGACAATTCGTCCTCATCCATTCCCCCATAGCTGCGAGGCAATGAGCACCGAGACTGCCAGGTCTGGGTCTCCAGAAAAAGAGAGGTAGAGTTGTGTGTCGCCCGGTTAACCCTCTTTCTTGCTTTATCTACACTATATGGGTTCCTGGCATCTCTTCAGATGCACCACTGTAGCAGCTGTGGAAAAACTGGTTAGTAATACCCTAATCCATGCATAATATTTCTTTATCATGAGGACCAGCTCCAGGATAGACCTTCAAAGGAGGTTTTTATCCTCAAAATGGATGATGTGCAGCGACGTCCCCCACAATAACCGACAAAATGCAGGCATCAGCTGATCACACATCATTTCCTTCCTTCTCTTCCACCAGAAGAGTAGCCCAGCTACTCAGACCCTACTGCAAGCCCCAATCCATCTGTCTGGCTGCTTCCACAACCCAGTAGATGATACTGAATCTGATTATTCAGATTTGCTTTCCGGCAACCCGATCTGGACTTTCTAGACTGACAAACAAGAAAAATTAGAACTCTGTAGCACGGGATGATCTCTGATCACCTTTTGAGGGAATACAACCTTCCTCTAAAAAGTGAGGAGACACATGACCATCTGCCCACCATATTTCATAAACTGCTGCCACTGCTGATGAAACTGTTCCAATCCTGAATTAATGTGAACAAAAAAATTCTACCGCATAACCTGACTCCTGAAAACTCTGCTTCATTGTCACTATGAACTGGGAGGTGATTAGAGGATGCCTGTTGCCGTGTAACAGCAAGTAACCCTTCCCTGTTGGATGGGATGCTCTGTATGCTCTCCACTTCCCCACTTGGCATATGTCATGGTCCCTAGACTCATGTAGCCTAATCCACCTCTGCCCTTCTGGTCTGACTTAGACTGCCTTACCTGTAAGATCATGGAACCTTATATCCATTCAAGGTTGGCTACTTATAACACCCTTCTTTACCATCTGTACATGATGGAGCAACTGGTTTGCTTTCTCTGAATGTGCCAAAGAAAGCAACCGTAAGGTTGCTGTGAAAATGAGCACCTCACTACTGTTAGCTACTGTTGCTATTGTCGCTACTCACTACTGTCAAATCCTCCCCAATGTGGCAAGCATGCCTACTAGTATCTGTGGAGTGACTGGGCATGCAACAGAACCTTTGTTGGAATAGAGCTGCATACCGGAATCCCCGGTGGATTCCAAAGTTGTCTTCAAATCAACTTTCAGCTCTAGAAATAAAATCAAGGAAGGTCTCTCTTATGGCTCCTAGCCCTCTTCCAGTCCTGTCAAGCTTCAGTCCTGTTCATTCATCTTAAGTCCCAGCCAGGTAAGTTCCTTGCAGTCATGGTCCATCCAGGGCTCTGGCCCCTGGCTACAATGCTTGCCCTCATCCAGGCAGGTATCTCCTTGTTCTCCAACTTGGATTCCAAACAGGGCTGCTTGTTTCCAGCCCATCTCAGTCTGGATAGCCTCTGCCTTCTGGATGGCCAGCTGCTTGTTAATTTCAAGTCAGGTGGTTGCTTCTTTCCTCTGCCTGACTAACAGCTGCCTGTCATTTTCACTATTGTTCCAAGATTCTCTGCTTCCTTCTCTAACTTTGGGCAGCCAAGAAGCCTCTGCTTCACCCAATGAACCCAGAGCCTGCTAACCTTATCACTGGCTGTGTCCTTAACTCACTCACTTCATTTACCTTGATCTGAGCCTCTCCTCCACACCTGTGGCTCAACTTTCTTAAAGGGCCAGATACCCAATGTGCCCTTGTTTTTAAGTGGAACAGGAACTAAAGCCACCCTGTAACAGGGTGCCTATTATCAGACAGCCTGTTTTCCTGCCTGTGCCAAGACTGTATTAGCCCCTTAAAAAGTGGGCTCTGTGGCTTGAGTGCCCATCCATCCTATAGAAAAAGGAAATGGCTTCTCATTCCCATTTTGCTGTTATAGTATGTGGTGGCAATCCCCTAATGTGGAATTTAAGACCAGACATGATTACCTGAGGCAAGGGGATTGGAAATTGATCCCACCACCTCTCAGCTGACATTAAAGCCTGAAATTCACCCAACACCTGCTCATAGGCAGCCCATGTGACGGGTGTGATGGAACCTTGGGACATATTAAAAAGTTCTAAAATCAGAGGTTCCACATTTCAGCTGGAGCCATCTCCCTGAAATGCTCCATATGTAATCATGAAAGAGCATCAGCTATGTCATTGCTCAAACCAGGTATATGTTTACCAATAAAAAGAATGTTATACTTCAGACATACCAGAATGAATACCCTGATGAGCCACATGACCCTGATTGATTTGAAGGAAAGTGGGTTAATAACATAAACCACAGAAATGTTATCGCACCAGAACAAATCCTCTGGTTAGTAAAGTGGTTGGGCTGCTACCTGTATGGGAAAAGAATAGGGCTACACTGAATAGGCCATCTGAGTACTTGGTTCATGTTCCAAAATTCTTAATACTTGGTCCGGGTACTCGGCCGACCTTGGGAACTTTGTCTGAGGACTCAGAAGTTCAGAACTCAGAACTCTGGACCTCAGAAATCCCTAGAACTCAGAAGTTCAGAACTCTTTCTTTTAATGATTTTTAGGGATGGGCGAAAAGATCGCGGTTCGGGTTCGGCCGTTGAGTTCGGTCCAGTTCGGTTTGCCCGTTCAGTTCAGCTGTTCAGTTCCATCACCGCATTCAGGTTTGGCTGCTCAGTTTGGTCATGTTCAGTTCATTTCGGTCATTCAGAAAAAGGATCTCTGTGCGAGGAATGATGGCCCCCGACCCATGACAGTGGGTCCTGGGGCTAGAATGGCAGCTTCTAGATACATATTGGCCACAGCCCTCCCTGCCTGTAACTTAGCCCCAGAACCCTGATGGTGGGTCCTGGGGCTGGAGTGGCTGTTTCTTTTATTATTATTATTATTATTATTATTATTATTATTATTATTATTTGGTTATAAAGCTATACAATATACATTCTAAGACAACATTCCCTTAAATTTATTAACAAAATTTTGTTCTCACATTCTTTCAAGCAAAAGGGAGCTATCTCTTGAACCACCAGACAAAGTTAACTAGAGTTAATGTTCAAAACAGTTTTCTGTACTCCTCTTGGTCCAACTTTCTTCCTTCAACAGCCTCAATGATTGGGGTCCATGTCTTTTCAAAATTTCTAATGCTATTTTGGAGGCTTGCATGAAGCTTCTCCATCGTGAATGTGTACCAAATCCTCTTGATCCATTCCTCTTTGGATAAATCTTCTGCTGCCTTCCAGTGTCTTGCTATTATATTCAAAGTTGCTAAAATGAGAATCTTACAGGAGTTTTGACAGTCTAGAAGTTTTTCATTTCAGGATATAGGCCCAACAATGCTATCTCAGGTTTAAATGGAACTGCTCCTCCTGCTACCTTATTTACCAGCTTCCATACTTTACCCTAGAAAACCTGCACCTTACTACAGTCCCACCAGCAGTGTCTGTAATCACCTATTCCCCCAAAACCTCTCCAACAGTGGCCCTTTTTGCTAGGGTCACAGTGTTTTAGCCTTGTTGGTGTGAGATAATATCTGGTGACTACTTTTATTTGAATTTCTTTTACCTCTAAAGAGGAGGCACATTTATCCATATGATGTCAAATCTTCTTTGCTTCCTTTTCACACAGATCTATCTTTAAGTCTTTACTCCATTTCTCTAAATACGATATGGGTTTATCATAAATCACATTTTTTAATTATTTGGAAATCCTACCTAGTCTCCCTGATGACTTGCTTTGCTTGAACAGAATATTGTCTAATTTTAATGGTTCTCTACTGAACCCCTCTTTGTTCTGTGTGCAGGTACACAGATATCTTACCTGTAGGTATTGAAAAATGTCTACCTTCTCCAGTACAAGTTCCTCCATTTTTTGAGGGGTTAAAAAGCTCCCTTGCATAAACAGCTGCTGCATTCTCGTTATTCCCTTTGTTTTAAGGATACTTCTTAAAGCGGGAGATGTCCTTTGTTCCTGAGCTTTCATTGAGTCTATGGCAGTACATGGGGATGTCCCCCTTTTTATCCCATTTTTTTCCCCAGTTTTGTCCATACTTTCAAGAGCGTGACGACAAAAGGGTGGTTTTTTCTATGTTCTATGCTTACAGACCGTAGGTCTACTACTAGATTTTTTAGTGACCTCACCTGCAGGGTTTCTCTCTCCACTATTGCCCATTCAGGCACCTGTAGCTCATGGTACCATTCTGGCAATGCCCCCAGTGTCGCTGCCATGTGGTAAAGTTTCAGATCCAGCAAATTTATTCCACCTTTGTCTTGCGTTTTCATTAATGTCAATTTTTAATTCTTGGCTTTTTGCCATTCCAGACAAAGGGAGATTTCAGACGTTACAACTGGGCACTTCCACCACGGGCCATGGGGGGTTTGGACCATGGCTGGGGGTGAAGGGGCATGCCAACAGATGTGCGCCCCATTGACCCCAGCCATGTTCGAACCACCCCATGGCCCGTGGTGAAAGCGCCCAGCCGTAACATCTAAAGCGGCACACACACCTGGAGGGGGCGAGGTCATGCGGCGCAACGTGCTACCACACAGCCCCGCCCCCTGTGTTCCCTGGTGACCCTCCCCCCTTTCGACGGGAAGTGACAGCAGCCAATCCGGCCGCTGCCGCAGCCACAGGCGGGGTGAATCCCATTTAGCGTGGTGAACGATAAGTAACCAGACATTACTTTCTGTTCACCATGGCCATGGTGGCCTTTCACCACACTTCTCGACCTCCTCGCGTCCAGAGGTCCAGAAGTGTGGTGAATGCAAACACGAGCCGCATTTGACTGTGGTTCACATCTGGTGGCGAGCCAACAGATGTGCACCACAGTCAAATGCAGCCCGTATTTGACCGTGGTTCAGTCGGGGTGAATGTCAGATGCGTAACATCTGAAATCACCCAAAGTCTTTCATAAGCAAGTCATTTAATCTTTAAAACGAGTTCAGTATGTGAACAGGCAAAGTCATAAATCTATAAAGAATTTCTGGGAGGATAATCATCTTGTATAGATTGATCCTATCCATCCATGACACCATCAGCTTTTGCATGGTTTGATCTCTTTTTTTAGTTTCTGCATTAAAGGAAGAAAGTTGGCTGCATATAAATCCTTTATATTTTTTGTTATTGTTACTCTTAAATACTTTAGGCCTGAATCTGCAATTGGGAATGGGGATATTTTCCTTAGTAGTTCTTCCTGCTGCTTGTCCTGCCCAAATACAAGCTCAAAGAACTTGTCCCTGTTAATACAGTAGCCAGAAATCTTGCCAAATCGATCTATAATTTTAAGGGGCTGCGGCAAAGACTCCTCTAGTTTCGCTATATACAAGAGCAGATCTTCTGCATATAGTGAGAGTTTGTACATTTGGTCTCCTATACTAACCCCGTTAATTTTATCATTTTGTCTTATGGCACATGCCAGTGTTTCCAGTTCCAGGTTAAATATAGGGGTGACAGCAGGCATCCCTGCCTGGTCCCGCGCTTCAGAAAGAAGGATTCTGTGAGACTACCATTTATCCATAACCTGGATTGGGGCTTTTTATAAATTGCTCTTAGCCAGCTCACAAAATTACCATCAAAACCCATCCCCTCCATAACCATATATAGACATTCTGGCTCGACAAAATCAAAAACCTTCTCAGCATCCACTGAGATGATCATATCTGGTATCTTTTGTTTGTGCAGGGCATAGATTATATTAATAGTATTTCTGATGTTGTCTTTCCCTTGTCTACCTGGGATGAACCCCGACTGATTTCTGTGAATGATCTCACCAACTATTGCTCTTAACCTAGTGGCCTATACTTTTAAAAATAATTTAAAATCTGCATTTAGTAGTGAGATGGAGTGGTAGCTGCCACAGTGCTCAGGGGCTCTCCCTGGCTTAGGTATTAATGTGATTGATGCTTCATAAAAGTTCTGTGGCATCTCTCCTTCCTTTAATATATTGTTGAATACCTCAGTAAGATGTGGTACTAGAACTCTCGAATATGCTTTATAGAATTCATTGGGGAATTCGCCGGGACCACCCACCTTGTTGTTTTTAGTTGCCTCTATAGCTTCTTGTACTTCCTGTTCTGTAATTGGGGCATTTAGAAAATTTCTCTGGGCTTCATTTACTTTAGGCATTTTAATTCCATTTAGGAAGGCCAAGATCCCTGCCTTCTCTTGCTCCTGCGACCTATAAATTGCTTTGTGAAAATTTAGGAAAGCCTCCTGCATATGAGTTAGTTCAGTGCATCTTTTCCCCTCTTTATTATGAATCAGAGAGATATGTGCCTTTCTTTGCTTAATCTTAACTAGCCTCGCCAGGGTTTTTCCCGCTTTGTTGCTGTTCTCATAAAAGTGAAATCTGATTTTCTGTAGTTGATTTTTAGTTTTAGAATTATTAATATCTAAGATATTAATAATTTCTTTATTTTTTATTATCTTGTTTTAAAAAAGCTGAAGGTAATTTTTTGTTCAGTGCCACTAGTCTTTGTAGAGTTGCATACTTATCTTTTGCCTGCTTTCTTCTCTGTTTTAATAACATGGCTTGGAACGCAATTATTTTTCCCCTGGTTACTGCTTTTGCTGCCCCCCAGAGAGTTGTTGGCGAATTTACTGATTTTGTATTTAACTCAAAGTATTCCAGTAAATCTTCCTGAATCCTGCTCCTGCTGACCTTATTATTTATAATACTTTTGTTCAACTGCCAGTTAGTGTGGTTGGCTTTTCCTAAGCCATTATCTCTAAAAGTAGTAATTACTGCATTGTGGTCCAATAAGACCACCAGAAGAATAAAGCATTTTTGGCATTTATGAGCTATTATGTTTGGCGGAATAAAATGTATAATCTCTCTCCCCTCCGTTTATGTGTCTCCATAGATCTGTCTAGCCATAGGAATCCAAAAGCTTGGTAAATTTTTTTTGTTCACTTCTTGGTTCCCCTTGTCTTGAGTGATCTAATTTTGTTAGAGTGGTGTTAAAATTCCCTTGAATAATTATCCACCCTTTTGTATTTTCTGCCACTTTTATAAAAAAGGTTTCAAAGTAGATTAGTTTTCCTATATTAGGGGCATACATATTTACTATTGTCACCTGTTTGTCCTCCAATTTCCCAATAATGCATAAAAACCTGCCTTCTCTGTCCTTAATAGTTTTTTTCTAATACAAAGGATATATTTTTACTGAGTCCTATCAGGACCCCTGCTCTTTTTTTTTTCCCCCACAAGATGAGAACAGTTCTCCAATTTTTGCATTTGCAAACCTGGACATGTCCTTGTCTAGCAAATGTGTTTCTTGTAAAAAAAAATATCCCTGCTCCTTGTTCCTCTATTATGTTCCTTACTCTCCTTCTTTTTTGTGGGGAATTTAACCCTCTGACACGAAGTGTAATAGTTTTAATTCCCTCCATTTTCATTTTTTGGTTGTAATGTAATGTTATTAGCATAAGCCCAACAGCTGGGCACCTGTTTTTTCCCATCAAACACTTCTCAATTTTTTATAATATGCTGCAATCCCTACTTGCAAGCCTTGCAATCCCTACTTGCAAGCTCCCTTTTTGAAGTCCCTTTCCCTTTTTGATTAACACCTTGACTGAACCATAGCTTTTTGTGATAACATCTATCATAAACTGTTCCCCCCATTTTATCATCACTCCCATCTCATTTCCCCTCCCCTTTCCCCCCCCTCTAATTGGACCTCTTTTTTCTGTCCAAGCCTCCCCCTTTTATCCCTCCTTTGAGGATCTGCTGGGTCTCTCAGTCGCCTGTTTGTAAGACACCTTCATGTGTCCTACCTCCCCCCACCCCCCACCCCACTCCTCTGTTAAAACTTTTACATTAATTAACAAAACATTTCAAGCTGGCATCTTACATTTAACATTCAACATTCCTAACTTGTTGTCAGACTCTTCTAATAGCAATTGTTGACAGAGGGTGATTTCAGACGTTACGAGATCACAGTCAACCACGCTCGATTCCGCGTGGTGGCTGTGTTCGCGTAACGTCTGGTGGGGGAAATGGATGTTTCCCCCCAGATGTTACCACGGCATGGGATTGCATTCAACATGTGAGCGGCCAAAGCGGCGGGACCGGAGGCCGCCGCGTGTTGAATGCAATTCCATGCCGGGGTGAACCTCGGCGTCTTGTCTGGTCGGGCGCCACGGCCCGGGATCACCGGTGGGACCCCGGGCCATGGAAAATCCGGCCCGACGCGGTGACCACATTGGCCCCGCCGCCCGCCCGTCTCCCCAGAGGGTGGGCAGTGGGGAGCGTGGAGGGGGCAGGGCCGTGCGACCGCACGTTGCGCCGTGCAGCCCCGCCCCCTCCCAGATTCCCCGCCGGGATCCCCCGGCACGTCTGATATGGTGTGACGGGGTCACCCCGGCGGGGAATTAATAGGGTGATTTCGGTACGGGGCCAAAGGGCCCCGTAATGTCTGAAATCACCCATAGATGAGGATCTTAATAAAGATCCCACTTTTTCATATAAACTCTCTCTGCTACAAGCTTTTGTCTTTTAATTCTTTAAGGCAGGGATTGGTCTCTCCTGCCCTATTGTTCAATCCTCAGCTGTCTATGAGTGTGGGACTGCTGGCAGGGACACCAGGAATGCTTCCAAATCTTCTGTACTTTCAAAAAACTTCTTGTCTCCTCTCCATAAGATCATCATTTTTGCTGGAAAGATTTGTCTTGGCTTTAAAACATTTTCAATAAGTGTTCCAAAATATTTATTCCATCTCATCCTTTTTCTGACTGTTTCTGTTGCATAGTCAGGGTATATCTTCACTGACTGATGCTGAAATGACAGCTTTCTCTTCATTCTGGACTTCTTTAATATCTCTTCTTTTATATGATAGCTTGCAAATTTAACTAGAATGGGGTGAGGGGGGGTCAGATCCCTTCAGCCTTGGGCACCCAGTTCTATGGGCCCTGTCTATTTCTGCATGATGGAGCGATGTATCCTCAGGAAAATTATCCTTTAATACTGCCCAGACCAGCTCATTAACCCCCTCCATTCCCTCTGACTCTATTATTCTGTTAAAGCGCAGATTGCCTCTTCGAGAGCGATTTTCCAAGTCTTCATACTTTGCAATAATGCCGTCTCACCTTTCAGATGGTTTAGCTGCTCCTCAGATGTAAGGGACTGATTTTCCAGTGAAGAAAGGAATTCCCCAAAGCCAAATAAAGACACAAGCACACTAGGCTTGATTATAAAAAATATATTGAGTACATACAAGTACAAGACTGTTGATCAGATAGTGCAAGTCAATAAATCAAACCTAAAGTACACGCATTCTAAATCCACTGATATTCCCTGACTGTCTCTTACCCTAAGAGGTACAATACTTTGGACTTCTGAAATTCGGAGCTGAGTACCAGAAACCCCAATGGATTCCAAAGATTTTTGAGTACTGACTTTCAACTCTAGAAAAGAATTCAAGGAAAGTTAAATCACTGGTAATGCCTTTCTCCACCCAAGCTTCTGGTCATTGCTCCATGCACCAACAAACCCAGAAAAAGATGCCCATATCAGTTTCCCCCACAGCATCAGAGTGAACCTGAAGGTCCGCCTCTAAAAGCAGATGCCCCCTCCATATGCTCACACCATTGTGTTCCTTAAGAAACAACAAGCAGATTTCCAGATTTTCCCTGATTTCCTGGATCACTCAAATATGGTGATGGGGGCACAGATCCCTATTGTCTTCTCATGAAGGCACAACATAAATGTAGAGCATTTATGGAGCCACCACTCTACAGGCAAAGTTAAGGCACCCAAGTAGAGACTGCAGTTCACAAAGAGTCATCTTCCTATCCCTCTGTTCTTGACATCAGTGAGCAAGTAGGAAGCCTTCTTGACATCAGCCTGCCTCCAGTAGGCAGGATACTTGCCCATGTGAACCAAGTTTGATGCCTAAATACATTAGCCTTGTTGTTGGACTCTCCATTTTCTCCTCCAGTAACAGAACCCCTATCTCTGCCACAACTCTGCCCTTCCTGCAAACAGGATGTCATCTAAGTAGTGTGTCACATGACATTATCCCACCTGCATTTGCACTAACTGCTTTTGGGCCAAGCGGAACTTTTCAAAATTGGCAGATGCTATGGAATATCCCATAGGCATCGCCTTATCAACACAGAACTTGCTTTGAAAAGCAAATCCCAATAAATCAAAGTCTAGGAGGTGAACAGGAAGGACCATTAAGGCTGACTTAATGTTGCTTTTAGCCATCAGAGCGCACCTATGCTGTAGTCTCTAATCATGTCTACAGCTCTGTCGAATGAATCATAATGCACTGAGCAGACCTCAGGTGGGATGGCATCATTGACAAAATCCTCCTGTGGATAGGAAAGGTGATGTATTAACCTAAATTCTCCCTCCACCTTTTTTCAGTACCACCCACAGTGGAGAAATGGTAAGGGTTGGAATTGGAATCACTTTGGATGGGTCTGCTAGCTGCCCAAATTTAAAAAATTTTTTTAAAATTAAAAGCTTTTATTGTTTACTTATGAGATACATATAACGACCACGTTGAAAAATTTCCCGTACAATAAATCCAGATACGCTTGTGGTCAGATATTCCATTTCATATATTAGTAACTTTATATAATCCCAACATTGTGAAAAAAGGAGGAGAAACAAAACCCCCACACAAAATGTCACTTTTTGAGAATGGAACTTCTTCTTTTCTTTTATCACAACTTGGCCTTATTATATTGTCTTAAAAGAGAAGTTGTTGATCCACTTTCCCTCTTTTCTTCTCTTTCAAGGTGGTTATCACTGGTACCCAGGTTACTTCGAAAATATGTCTTTTGTCCTGAAGCTCTGCATGGAGCATTTCCATCAAATAGAAGAACCATAGCTTTTGATACAGTTCTTCCATAGAGAACTCCTCAGTTCCCTTCCAGTGTTTGGCAATCATTGTTATTGCGGCCAAGCAAATAAACTTACAAGAATTCTGATATTGGAGCATATTTTTTGTTTTGGGGTATAGGCTCAGCAGAGCAGTTTCCATTCTGTATGGGACCACTTCCCCCATGACTTTGTTAATTAATTTCCACACTTTGCCCAAGAATGAACGCACTACCGGGCACTCCCACCAGCAGTGCTTATAGCTACCCACACTTCCAAAGCCCCTCTAGCAAAGCCCTTTCCTGGAAGAATCCGCGAACCTCATTCTTACAGGAGTTAAATAGAACCTCAATGTTAGCTTTATCTGTACCTCTGTAATCTCTAGAGAAGTCATGCATCTGTTCATGTGGTTCCATATCTTTCTCTTCTCCTCCTTACCTATTTGGATCTTTGTGTCTTTTCTCCATGCCTCCATATAGCTTAAAGGTGATTTGTAATTTATATCCTTTAGTACTTTATATATTTTACCTAATCGGCCCGCGGTTTCACTCCTATTAAATAGTAGTTTTTCTAATTTGTATGGTTCTCTATTAAAATTTTCTATATTCTGAGATGAATTTGCTAATCCTTTTAGCTGTAAGTGCTGAAAGAGATTCACCCTTTCCTGTAACATTTTTTTCTAACCTATCTGGGGGTAGGAATTTTCCCCCTACAAAAATCTGGCCCATCCTCATAACACCCTTGCTTCTCAATAAGCTCCGTAAACCTGGGGCGATTCCCCCTTTTTTGGCCTGTATTGAATCTGAAGGTGTAAAGGGGGAGAAACTCCATCCCATTCCCATTTTTTTCCTTATGTTATACCAATGCCTACACAAAGTGCATGCAAACGGGTGTTCCCTACTAATTCCTGTGGATAGTCTCCCTTGATCCACTATAATTTCTTTTAATGCCTTCACCTGTGAAATTTCCTTTTCTAATCTCACCCACTCTCATGCAGTTTCTTCGTGATACCAGTCATGTATCCCCGTTAAAAATGAAGCTTTATAATATAGTTTTATATTAGGAAGATTAAGGCCCCCTTTCTCCTTGAGTTGCATTAAGGAGCTTTTCCTAATTCTTGGCTTTTTGCCATACCATACGATATCCTTCAATAGGTCCTCACTAAGCCTGAACAAAGACTCAGGCAAAGTAATCGGTAATGCCATAAAACTGTATATAAGCTTGGGCAAGACCATCATTTTGTATAAGTTTATTCTACCTAGCCAAGATGTCATTAATCTGCGCCAGGGTTTTACTTCTTCTCTTAAGAGTTTTATTAATGGAGGAAAGTTTGCTGTGTAAAGCTCTTTTGGATTTTTTGTAAGGAATACCCCTAGGTATTTTAATGCAGACTCTTCTATAGGGAAGGGGAAAGTTTTTTGATCTGGTCCTCCTGTTCCCCATTATAGTCATAAGTAAAGGCATATGACTTATCCTTATTTATTGAATACCCCGCAATTTTCCCAAAGCTTTCTATGACCCTTGCCAATTCTGGCAGAGTCTCCTCTGGCTTAGTTATATATAGCAGCAGGTCATCAGCGTACAGTGATAATTTGTTTTCTATGTGCCCAATTTGCAACCCCCTTATTTTATCATTTTGTCTTATCGCCGAAGCCAAGACCTGTAAAACTATATTGAAAAGGAGGGGGGAAAGAGGGCATCCCTGCCTTGTCCCTCTTTGCAGTTGAAAGGGGTCCGTACACTCTCCGTTAACAAGAAGCCTAGACTGTGGTGTTAGATAGATCGCCGACAACCACCCCAAGAAATTGCCCTTTAGGTCCATCTTTTCTAGCACTCTAAAAAGGCATTTTATCTCCACAAAATCAAACGCTTTCTCCACGTCTGCGGAGATTATCATGGCAGGGATCTTTTGTTTATTCAGAGTGTATATTATGTTCATTACTTTTCTTATGTTGTCTTTGCCCTGTCTACCAGGAATGAAACCAATCTGTTTTTTGTGTATTATTTCCCCGCTAATTGAATTAAACCTGTCAGTCAGGATTTTTGCAAAAATCTTATAATCTGCGTTTAGAAGGGATATTGGTCTGTAGCTTCCACAGTTATCAGGATCCCTTCCAGGCTTTAAAATTAGGGTTATGACAGCATTGTAAAAATTTTCCGGCATTGCTTTTTCTACTACAATATTATTAAATACCGCCGTAAGGTATGGTGCGAGCCTGTCCACGAAGGCCCTATAAAATTCACTGGGAAACCCGTCTGGTCCTGCCGCCTTATTGTTCTTTGCAGCTAATATTGCCTTGTATACTTCTTGTGTTGTAATTTCTGCATTAAGAAAGGCTACTTGTCCTGAGTTTAATTTGGGCAACTTTATTCCCTCTAGGAACTTCGCTATCTCTGAATCACTTGGGTTAGTAGATGTGTAAACTCCACTGTAAAATTCCAAAAATGCCTCTTTTATATCATGTGGCTCTGTGCAATAATTGCCTTTCTTGTTAATAACCCTTTGAATAAGTGCTTTCCTCTGCTTTACTTTGATTAGGTTAGCCAGAGTTCTGCCCGCCCTGTTATTATTCTCAAAATAGTGGAACCTTATTTTCCTCAGCTGGTTATTAATCTTATCTAACTCAAGAGTATTTATAATCTCTCTATTCTTAATTATTTTTTGTCTTAGCTCTTTAGTAGATTTCTGTTTATTTTGGGCCTCCAATTTTTGCAATTCTGCATAAATTTCCTTTTTTTGTTGTCTCTTGTCCCTCATTATTTTTGCATTCAGAGAAATTATGTTCCCTCCAGTCACCGCCTTAGCAGCTTCCCATAAAATAGCAGGCGAGCTGACAGATCCCTAATTGTAGTCAAAAAATTCTACTCATTTTTTTTCTATTTGATTCCTGCTCTCCTTATTTCTAAGCAGATTTCTGTTTAGTTGCCAATTAAAGACCTTTCGTGGCTGTTCCCCTTGGAGCCTAAATATGGTAGATACTGCGTTGTGGTCTGTAATTACCACTGGAATTATCAAACTCTTTTTCCCTCTATATGCCTCTATTTTATTAATCAGCACGTGATCAATACGTGTGTAGGTGCTATGTATGGCTGAGAAGAATGTATAGTCTCTTTCCCTTCCATTCAGCAGCCTCCAGATATCAATCCAACCATACAAATCTATCATCTTATTTAGTTCCTTTTGCTCCCATTTTACCCGCCCCCCCCTGAGCTGGAATGATCTAATTCTGTAAAGGTGGCATTAAAATCCCCTTGGATGATAACCGTGCCCTTAGTCCCTCAGCAATTCTTTTAAAACAATCTTTAAAGAATGCTACCCATCCTGCATTTGGGGCATATACATTTGCTAGCATCACTTGCCATCCTGACAGCTTTCCCACCAGGCAGAGGAATCTTCCCTCTTTGTCTTTAATAAACTTCTCTAATACAAAGTCTTTGTGCTTGGTGAATCCAATAATAACCCCTGCTTTCTTCTTTATGCAGCATGAGGCCCACAACCCTCCAATTCTGGCTGTAACAAACCTGGGGACATCCTTTGCCAGGAGGTGCGTCTCTTGAAGGAAAAATATATCCTCCCCTTGTTCCACCATGAAATTCCTTACCCTTTTTCTTTTCTGGGGAGATTTTAGGCCACTAACATTCAAGGTAACCGTTTTAACTTCTCCCATCTTTTAAATTAAAATACGATTTAAAACTGCTCCCTTCTGTGCTTCCGACTGACTCCAGATCCGTTACGCCTGTATTTATTATGTTGATCTGCCCAGCCAGGTTCTGCTCTACCTTATAATTAAGTGCCTTCTCTATGAAAAACTGTTCCTCTTTGTAAACCATTTTTCTTTTTGTATGTGAGTCCTCCCCTCCCCCATTCTTTTAAAGCCCCAATTTAATCCCCCCAAAACCCCTTTCCCTCCCGCTCCCATGCAAGCGAAATGCTTGCCTTCCCTGCTTCCCATACCTCCCATGTGAGGATCTGCTGGGAGTGCTAACACCTAGACTTAAACAAAAGTAAAGTCCACGGTGTGCCCTTCTTCCCACCCCCCCCCAGCTCATAATGAAAACCTCTCCTCTTGCCTCCCTTCCTTACCACAAACCAACTGTTAAACTTTTACATTCCATCAACCCACAACAAATTATTACTTTTTGTACAGCTTATAACTGTCCCTATAGTCTCCTCTTCTCTGTTTACTTCTTCTTGGATATAAAGCAGTTAAGTTCTGTGAGGAATACATTTAAGCCTTTTTCATCTTTGATCCTTTTCACTGGCTCTAGCTGTCTGTGCCGCTAAGAAGATCTCCAGGTCCTCAGTAGCATCAAAGATTCTTCTTCTCCCATTATCAAAAATAAACATTTTCGCTGGAAACAGCAACCTTGGTTTCAAGATTCTTTCATTTAATTCCTCGAAGTATTTACTCCACTTCATTCTTTTTCTAACTGTCTCAGCCGCATAATCTGGGGCCAGTCTTATGTTTTGTTGCTGAAATGACAGCCTCTTCTTAGCTCTAGCTGCCCTTAGAATCTCTTCCTTGGTGGCAAACATTGCAAATTTTACCAAGATATGACGTGGAGGGTCTGACTCTTTTTGTGGGGGACGTCCAGTCCTGTGAGCCCTATCAATAGGGGCAGAATGAAAATGTACCTCCTCTGGGAAGTTTTCTTTTAAAATGGCCCAAATTATTTCATTTACTTTTTCTGCCCCCCCAGCTTTTTTAACTCCAATTAATCTCAGATTGTCCCTTCTCGAACGATTTTCTAAATCCTCACATTTAGCTGACAATAAGGCAGTCTCCCCTTTCTATTTATTTAGTTGCTCTTGAGAGGTCAGGAAGTGATCCTCCAGCTCAGATATCCTCTCCTCCGCAGCTTCCACCCTCTTTGCCATCCCCTCCAGTTTTTTATTGCCTGATTGAACTGCCACTTTGATTAGCCTCATTTCACTTTTTAACTCTTCTTTCATTTGTTTTAGGAGGTTTTTTTAGGGTGCTTGAAGCCTCCTGTTCCTCACTGTCAGAGCTGGATGTGGCCTGGTCAGTTTCATCTTCCCACGCTGTCAGCGCTGCTGCCACCATCTTTCTACCGCCGCTGCAGCTCTCTCCCTCCTGGCCATTCTCCATGGGCTGATTTTTCTGGCAGAATCGCTCCAGAGCGTTGGTTTGGGAGATTTTTTGTCGTGGCTTATTTCTTGCAGCCATTGCCTCGCTAATTAAGGTATTTATTTTCTCTTTTTTTTACCAGTAGGTTTGTTTCTAGAGCTGGGGGGAGTGGAGCTCAGGTGACTCCCAGCTGCTAGCCTTGATGCATGCGCAGATCCCCCAGCTGCCCACCTTTGACCTCTTTTTAAATCTTCCCATCCATGAGTATCTCAGATTCAAAACCCTGGACCGATTTAAGGTTGGCTACCATTCTGTGTTCCCTAACACCTACAAAGAGAATTGTAAACCCAAACCTAAAACCCAAAACAATATAAAATGCTATTTTCCTGTCTGGGAAATCATGCAGCAACCTGTGTAAAACCTCAAACTTAAGTGGTGTTGGGACACTTTCTGGCAGTTGCGGTTGTCTGATGAGGTAAAAACCCCTTTTCTGGGACATCGGTAATCCTGGAAATGGTGCTTTTGGGGGCCCCCACTTTGCTTAAAGCAATTAGGTATTGAGTGGGAACCATAACACTGCAAGCAGGAGTGTCAAAACTTTCAGTGGGCACAGGGGTATCTGTCATTGTAATCTCAACACACCAATCCCTGCTAAGCCACTCTGCCCATATTGCACATAGCCTTCACCCTTAGTGATCATGTGGCCACAGTATGCCCTGGGCAAGTCCCTCTCCTCCATGCACTCAAACCAAAGGTCATGTGCATGCACATCCCAATATAACCCCAGACTGCTGGTGGATGGTCTCATTGTAACTCAGCCACCCAAAAATACTGCCTGGTAAATGAACTTGCTGAATGATGTCATAATATTTGCAAAGAGTGGAAGCCCACTTTGACAAAAATTTCTGGACAACCCCAATATACACTATTACCACGATCTGGCTATTTGGAAGTGCGGTCCAAAGCTGCACCAGCTGAAGGTCCTGGGGTGCCGGCAGCCAGAGTGCAATATCCAGCTCGGTCCATGTGTCATGGTTCTGGGACAGAAGCCATATCTTGTAGGGGAACCATCCAGGGATTTCACAAACAAGGCTATGGGCTGGGTTCAGGGGCTGGCTGGGCCGGAGTTCAGCAACTTCAAAGGGTCAGAGGGAAAGTTGGTGCCCATTTCCCTATGGCTGTGACCACCATATGCCTGCTCGGAGCAGGCATACGTCACTACTGGTGCAGCCGGCCTGTTCATGGGGCAAGGAGTCAATGGGCTTCCCTAGGGGAGTAAACCCTGTTGGGGCATCGTCCGGCCCTGAGGTTGTAAACCCCATGAAAGGGTTGTGCCCCTGAATGACCAGTGCAGGGGTGTGTGGCTTCCTCCTTTAATGAGGATGTGTGGCCATTGGGCAGGCGGAACACCACTTCCACTGGCAGCCGCACCCCCTCACCCCCACACACTCCTGGCCGCCTGCAATATCTCCGGCCCTCCACTGACTCAATGCCCCTTGTGCTAGCATGGGACCAAATCAGATTGCCTTATATATTATCAGACTCCCAATTTGTCCAGTTTTTATCCACCTTTACCCTCTTAGCCCATTTTGTGTCCCTGGGCTCACTTTTGTCCTTGGAATCAGGGACAGTGTTACTGAAAAACATGATAAAGATGTCACCGTATTGTTCTCTCCATATCTTTTCCCTTGTGGCCTGGAGCAGGTGAACTCCTGTGGGCATAAAAGCTTTGGCATACCCTCCCTGGAGGGGAGACATCTCTTTTGCCTCGGGGGAACATAGCTGCCACTGTGGGTTGGGTGAAAGGTCTGTGTTGTTCCCATGCCCTTTGGGGTAGCTATGGCTGTACGTCTCCCACAGGGTAAGGAACTGCCTGACACATGACTACCCCCTGTTCCAATAATCACCTGGGGGCAACACACCTCACCAAGTTACATCATGGATGGTTCCTGTTGGGCAGGGTGTCCCACTGATGTGCCAGCCTGCATGTTCACCACTAAAATGCTCCCTTTCCCCTCATCATTACCTGCATCACTGCCCTAATCTGGTGCCTGCAGGGGGTCAGGGGCTGGCCATTGTTCACTCCTTGATGTGACAACTCCTTGATACACTGATCCGTGTCTTCCATCCTGGTCACTATTACCTGAAATGCATCTGCTGTAGATGGCCTACCCCCAAGGAGGAGGAGGTCGCTGCCCCTGGACCTTTGGTGGTGGTGGCCGGTTCCTCTGCTGAGGAGTAAGCAATGGGCACAGGAGGTGCTACCAGGTTTGTAAACTTTTGTTTTACTTTGAGGACAAGAAAGGCTCTATCCATATCCATTAGAGCGATCTCACTGGTGTGCGGGTGGGTGCGTGGGTGGTGGCAATCAGTCAGGCACAAACAGTCGGCATCAGCGGGTGGCAGTGGATATCTTCCAAAGACAGAGAGGGTACTTAAGTGTGTGGGGATCTTCCAGCAGTCAGGCATGAGCACGAGCAGCACCCCCACCCAAATATGTGCCAGGCTTGCAAGGGTCTCCACTCTCCAGTTGCCATCCCTATGCAGCCCCAAATAAGGGATTGTATGTGCCAGCAAAGGTGTTTCCAGTTGCCATCCCTAGCACCCCAAAGAGGGCAGGATTTGCACGTGCCAGCCAGGGTCACATCTCCCGTTGCCATCCCTAGCACCCCAAGGAGGAAGGACTAGAGGCATCATCATAAATGCATGATATTACAAAGGTGCTGTTTATGTGTTCCTGTTTCAGAGAGGAATCAGATGCCAGCACTGATGCCACACCATGCAGGACACCCAGGTGGAAGTCGCCAGTGCCACCCCCAGACAGTTGGCAGACAAGGTCAATATCTGGAGGTTTTATGACAAAGGTGAGGGAATCGCTATCTCCAAGGTAAGGCACGGGGGGCTGGAACAACAGGGAATGGATTGCCCTATGACCTGTTAGGAATGGAAGTCACCTGCAGAGAGAGATTAGCCACCCAGTCCACCCATTTGTGCAGACAGTATGCAGGCAGGGCTTGACAGACCATTGGTCTGACACAGTATGGCACTTCTTATGTTCCTATCTTTTTATGCTCTTTATACTTGCCACAAACAGTTCAGACTGCAGCGTGAGGGGACCACATCAGGGCTCATTGCCCACATTGAAAAGCAGCTTGACAGGAGAATGAGGCGGCAGCCTGACTTGGGTGGCGTTGCCCAGGTGGAACATTAGTCGCCGCGACAGATGAGATGGCATCGAAGGCCTTCCCCTTCCCCCTCCTCCAGCTCCGCTGAGGAGGCCATTGTGGAGGAGTCAGCCACAGTAAGGGCTTTTAGGGCCCAATTGGAAAGGCCCACCAGGGACGGCATGGACAGCCTGAAAAATATGCAGGACCAAATGGTGGAACACTTTAATGATCTGGAGGTATGGGAATTCCAGGTCAAGGCGTACTCCCAGTACCTCCAGACGGTGATCAAAAGTGTGGAGCTCCTCTGGCAGTCGGTCACAAAGTGGCAGGAGGCTGTGGCAGGGGCCGTTCAATTTGCAAAGGTCAAAGGCTACCAAATGCCAAATGATGTGTCCCCCCCCGGGTCAATTAACCCATTTTGCCTTTCCCCCATGTTCCGGGGGACAGGCCCACATAGAGCTACGTTAAGTTTCCTTATATAGACTTAGACAATTGTTCTCACTTCCCCTCAGGATAGCCGCGAAAGATGATTTGTGCTTGAAGCTTATATTAAACAAAGTTAGAGTTCAAACAACTTTTTGTACTCTTTTTTTATCAAGTTATTTCCCTTCTACGGCCATGATGATTCGAGACCACGTTTCCTCGATACTTTGGGCCTTGCCTTGCAGACTTGAGTGTAACTTTTCTATTGTGAACATGTGCCAGATCCTATTGAACCATTCTGCCAACCCTTCAGCTCCTTTCCAGTGTCTGGCGATTATGTTTGCAGCTAGGAAAATTATCTTACAGGACTTTTGACAAACCACCAGGTTTTGTGTTTCCGGATATAAACCTAATAAGGCTATCTCTGGTTTAAACAGAATTGTCTACCCTGCTACCTTGTTAGCCATTTTCCATACCTTGCCCCAGAAGACCTGCACCTTGCTGAAAATCCCACCAACAGTGGGTATTTTCAGATGTTACGAGATCATGCTCAACCACGGTCAATTCCCATATGGGGAGCATGATCTTGGAATGTCTGGTCAGTGTTACGCCAGATGTTCATCCCCGTGAATCACGGGGTGGAATCAGATTTACCATGCTTCTGGCCCTCCTCGCCAGAGGATTGGCCACAGCGCATGCCCGTCTCTGGGAGGGCGGGCTGCTGGGGGAGCATTGGGGGGCGGAGTGTTGCGACTGTGCGTTGTGCCGCACGGCCCCACCCCCTCCACAGATTCCCCGCCGGGATTGGCTACCTTGTCTGTTAGCCCATGACATGGTGGCTACGGCAGGGAATCAAAGGGGTGTTTCTGTGCTGGGGCCAATCAACCCCATCACATCTGAAAATACCCAGTGTTGGTAATCACCTTTCTCCCCACATCCTCTCCAACATAGGCATTTTTCCTTGGGGACACCGTACTTTAGTCTTGAAGGGGTGAGATCAAATCTCATGACCAACTTAATCTGAGTTTCCTTCACCTCTAATGAGGATGCACATTTATTCATATGTTTCCAGATCTATTTTCCTCTTTTTCTCCCAGTTCAATCTTTAAATCCTTACTCCATTTTCCTATATATGCTATGGAGTTATTGTATATCAAGTTCTTAAGTTCTTTGTATATCTTGCCCAGCCTCCCTGCTCACTTGCTTTGTTTGAACAATATTTTTTCCTATTTATACGGTTCTCTGCTAAAGCTTTCTTTATTTTGCGGGCAGGTCCCCAAGTGCCGCAACTGCAAATATTGAAAGGAGTCTATTTTCTCTTGAAATACTTCCTCCATCTTCTGATGGACCAAAAATCTTCCCATTGAGAACAGCTGCTGCATTCTGGAAAAGACCCTTTCTCTTAGCGTGTTCCTTAAGGCAGGGGTTAACTTCTGCTCTTGAGCTTGTATTGAATCTATGGCTTTATAAGGGGAAGTTGCCCCTACTATGCCCAATTTTTTTTGCATTTTTGTCCAGTATTTTCTAAACATGCCCGCAAAGGGGTGTTCCTTTCTGTGGTCATTTCCCATAGAGCCTTGATCCACTATTAGGATTTTTAGGGATTTTCCCTGAAGTATTTCTCCCTCTAAAATTGCCCATTCAGGAGTGAATGGGTGATTTCAGACATTACGGGTGCCTGATTCACCACAGTGGATTCCCAGGGGTGGCAAGCCAGATAATCACCCCCCATGGGTAAGAGAGGCCCCAAACAGATGTGACGGGAGCGGGACCATGGCAGGGAATCAGACCAGCAGACCACGGCCTGGGGCAGTGCCACAGACGTTACGCCAAACCTGGGCTGTGGTCAAAGCACCCAGGATGCGCCATGGCAGCTCGTCCCGGCTGCTGCTGCTGCTGTTGTCCCTCCACCACCCCCATGTGCAGCACGACCTCCTCCTCCTCCTCCTCTTCCTCCTCCTCCTTATAAAATTCCATAAAGGCCTCCTGAATATGGGATCTATCAGTACCCCTCTTGCTCCTCCTCCTCCTCCTCCCTTTCTCTCTCGCCCTCCGCTCTCCTCTCCCCTTTTCCTCGCTCCATCCCACCATGTCCCCCTGCTGCTGTGTGCCCTCTAAATCTCCCTCCCCGGCCTGTGTTGTTGCTCGTTGCCTGGCAGTGACGCTGCATGTTTTGTCCCCGGCTGGGGATCATGGTGCTTGATTCCAGCTGGTGGTTACTGTTCAGTCGTTACTTTTTTTTTGTTTCCCATTGGGAATCACTTTGACCACGTTTTCAAGGATGGTCCAGGTTGGAGCTCTGGCAGCGTGGTTATTTTTGACCCCTGGTGGGGATTGACTGTGGTGAACATCTGGCACCCCCAAACAGATGTTCAGGGTGCTTTGACCCCGCCGCAGGATTGACCGTGGTTCACTGTGGTTGACTGTGATCTCGTAACATCTGAAAATACCCTTTGACTCCTGATACCAATCTGGCCGAGCATTCAGGGATGCCGCCATATGATAAAGCTTCAGATCTGGTAAATTAATTCCCCCTTTCTCCTGGGAGAGCATTAATGCTAGTTTTTCTTATCCTTGGCTTTTTCCCATTCCAAACTATATCCTTCATAAGTGAGTCATTTAGCCTATAAAAGGAGTTTGGGATATGAATAGGCAAGGTCATAAATCTATACAAGATTTTTGGTAATATAATCATCTTATACAGATTGATCTTCCCCAGCCATGACACCATTAATTTTTGCCTGGGTTTGACCTTCTCTTTTAACTACCGTATGCGTGGAATAAAGTTGGCTGAGTATAAATCTTTTAAGTTTTTTGTAATTGTAACTCCTAAATACTTCATTCCTGATTCTGCTATAGGGAATGGGGACATCTGTTTTAAATGTTCTTCTTGCTCTTTGTTATGGCCAAAAGTCAAAGCAAAGGATTTCTCTTTATTGATAGTATAGCCTGAAATCTCACCAAACTGGTCTATTATCTTTAGAAGTTCTGGCAGAGAGTCTTCGGGTTTGGCTATATATAGGAGCAGGTCATCCACATATAATGAGAGTTTGTTCATTTTTTTCCTGATTTGGACCCCAGCTATTTTCCCATTTTGCCTTATAGCATTCACTAAAACTTCCAAAATCAGAGTGAAGAGCAGGGGTGACAATGGGCATCCCTGTCTAGTCCTCCTTTGCATCTGAAAGAACTCTGAGAGTTTTCCATTTATCACTAGTCTTGACTGCAGTTTTTTATAAATCACCCTTAGACAGCTCAAAAAATTCCCCTCAAAGCCCATTTTTTCTAAAACCATAAACAGAAATTCCGGTTCCACAAAATCAAAAACCTTCTCTGCATCTGCTGAGATGATCATAGTTAGAGTTTTTTGTTTCTGTAATGCGTATATTATATTAATAGTCTTCCTAATATTATCTTTTCCTTGTCTGCCTGTGATAAATCTTGACTGGTTTTTATGAACTGTCTTACCAATTATCGCTCTTAATCTGGTGGCAAGTATTTTGGAGAATAATTTAAAATCGGCATTCAGTAATGAAATGGGCAGGTAGCCTCCACATTGGTCTGACTGTCTTCCTGTTTTTTTTATTAATGTAATGTAAAAATCCTGTGGCATCATATTTTCCTTCAGTATATTGTTAAATACTTCTGTAAGATGAGGTACTAGTGTTCTTGAAAAAGCTTTGTAAAATTCAATGGGAAAACCATCCGGGCCCCCAGCCTTCTAGTTTTTTGATGATAATATCGCTTCTTGTGCGTCTTGTTCTTAAACCAATGCATTTAGAAAGGCACCTTGTGATTCGCTTACTTTTGGCTATTGAATGTTCTTTAAAAAGGAGGACATTTTTGCCCTTTCTGTCTTGTGGGAGCGGTATATCCCCTTATAAAATTCCATAAAGGCCTCCTGAATATGGGAGCTATCAGTACCCCTCTTGCCCTCTCTATTTTGAACCACCGATATGTATGATTTCCTTTGTTTGCTTTTTACCAACCTTGCTAGAGATTTACCAGCTTTATTATTATCTCATAGAAGTGAAATCTAGCTTTTTGAAGTTGGTTTTTAATTCTCTCTAATTCTGAAACATTAATGATTTCCCTGTTCTTAACTATCTCTTGTTTTAAAAGTGTGGAGGGTGATATTTTATTTTGTGCTTCTAGTTTTTGTAACCTTGCATAGGTTTCCTTCACTTGCTTCCTCCTTTATTTCAATACCTTTGCTTGTAGTGCAATTATTTTCTCCCTAATAACCACTTTTGCACCTCCCTGAGGGTTGCTGGCAATTTAACCGAATTGGTATTAAACTCAAAGTACTCTGTTAATTCTTCCTGGATCTGTTTTTTGTTTTCTCCGTTATTGATAATGCTTCTATTCATCTGCCAGTTATTGCTACTTCCTTTCCCCCCTCCTGCAATCCCTAAAAGTGGTTAGCACCACATTGTGGTCAGATAGGACTATTGGAATAATAAGGCATTTTTGACATCTATAGGGTTCAGTTTTGTCTGTTAGCACATAGTCTATACGTGTGTAACTCTTGTGCTTCACCGAATAGAAGGTGTAATCCCTCTCTGCCCCAATCACTTGTCTCCATAAATTAATCCACCCATAGGATTCTATTAGCTTTGCTATTTTTTTCTGTTCTCCTCTGAGTTCTCCTCGCCTTGAATAGTCGAGCTGTGTTAAGGTGACATTGAAGTCATCCTGAATGATTACCCAGCCTTTTGCTTTTTCTGCCACCTTCTTGAGATATACTTCAAAATATGTAAGCCCTCCTTCATTGGGGGCATATAAGTTAACTAGTGTCACCAGTTTACCCTCCAGACTCCCTATAATACAAAGAAACCTGCCCTCTTTATCCTTGATGTTTTTTTCTGCATTGAAGGATTTTTTCCTGCCGAATCCAATTATAACTCCTGCTTTTTTTTTTTTTAGAACAAGAGGAATATAACTCTCCCATTTTGGCATTGGCAAATCTAGTCACATCTTTTTCCAACAAATGTGTCTCCTGGAGGAAAAAGATTCTTTCCCCCGGCTCCCCTATTAAGTTCCTGACTCTCCATCTTTTTTGCGGAGAGTTTGGCCCTCTTACATTTATTGTTATAGTATTAACCTCCTCCATCTGTGACCTTTGATTTACTTGTTTCCTTGTAATTGTCACCGCCATTAAGCTCCCTACTAGGTAGATGGCTTTCCCCTAAGGATTTACTTCTACTGTTCGTGAGCTGCTGACATGCTAGTATATACTTGGTGCCATTGTGATGTGCTGCTGAAGTTAATTTTCTCCCTTGCTTCTTCCTCCACTGTTTGTGACAACACTTAACCCAACAATTCCCCAACCTGGGTCCCTCCCCCTCCCCCCACTACTCCTCCCCCAACATTTCTAGACACCTTATTATTTGTCCAGATTCCCCCCCTTCTGCCCATCCTCAGAGGATCTACGGGGACTCCCCTGAGGCTGATTGTAGGACACACACACTGGACCACCTTGATCCATTACCCGAAAGGACAGATGCAGATGCATACTTCAGGACCACTTAGATCCTACCCATACGCACACCATGCCTCTCCTTCCTTCCAGGGATCATCTGGGGTGCCACTCCCCTAAAATGATTCCCTACCTCACCTTGGAGGATGAACCAATCCTCCCCAAAATGCCTCTCTGGGGTAAAAGCCACCCCATCATTTACCATATGGTACTGAACACCACCACAAGTTCAACAGCTTTGCTTGCTCGAACACCCCTACCAACTCACCCCACCTAGAACAGCCGGCCTGATTATAATAATGCTTGGAGCAAGTTTTTCATGTTTCCAATATAGATTTCCAACCCCACCTCGGATAAATGAATCCCGTCCAGCCAATACAGCTCCGACTTGGTCCATTCGATTTGGGGGTGCCTGAGCCAACCCCCCCCCTACTGACTGGATACACTTTTTAACCTCCCCATTACCCCTTTTTCTCGCTCTATCCACCACTCAAGGGTCAGACGCCCTAGGCCACCTGATCCTCTGTAACAACTCTGTAACGATGAGGGTGGCCCAAAGGAAAAGCTCTCGTAACCTCACCCAGTCCTGACAAATCATTATCGACAGATCCATTCCAGACCCCCTTGCGAAATCATTCTCTCCCAGATGCAGTAATAACAGATCTGGAGGGGATTCATCCCGCAAGCTCAAGTTCAATGACAAGAGTTGGGGTCACAACATTCCCCTCCACCCCCTCCAAAACACTGAAGTCCTTAAGGCCATACCTAACTGGGTCCCCCAACTGGAGACCCGCACACATTTTTCGGCCCAACGAAAAAAAACTGGCCAACGATCCATACGACCCTTCGCCTTGCAGGGAATGGACCCCCTAAAAGAAAACAAAGTCCCCTCCGCGATTAAAGCGGCGGGGGTTTGGCGGCGCCCCCTTTTCTCCCTCCGGCCAAGGGAGGCGAGGAAGGAGCGGCCGCGGCGGCGAGGCGGGAAGCGGAGCAGGCCTGGTTGCCACGGCAACCTTGTTAGGAGTGCGCCCGGGACTCTCGCGAGAGCGGAAGTCCCGGGCGCCATTTTAGAGCTCCCCGCTCAACCGCCTCACTCGGCCAGGCGGGAGCGGGGAGAAGGACGTGCATCGAGGCAGCGCCGTGTAGTAGGCCGCTTGCCTCGAGGCACGAAGGCCGACGGAGTCAGCGGGGCCAGAAGTTGAGGCTCCTCAACATTCAGAAGCAGAAATCAGTCCCCGGCAGCAAGAGCCGCAGTGGGAAGCGGAGAAGGGGTTGAGCGGGGGTCGGATTGTCCCCCCCCCCTGCTTCCAGTACACAGGTGGTGTTTTCCCCCGCGGGGGGGGGAACGGGTTGGGGCGGGAGGTTACGAATTCGCCCCGTATGATCTCTTGTGGTGGGGGTGAGTGGGGGTGGAGCTGGTGGGATTACTGCCGCCCCCCCCCCGTGGGGGCAGACGGGCCTGGACGGGCCCGGGAATTTGCCGGGCCCCACACCCACCGGGGCTTGTTTGCCTTCCCCCCCCCAAGCGGGGCTTGTTTGCCTTCCCCCCCCAGCCGAACATTAGATTAACCCCCTCGGTGGGGGGGGTAAGGGGGTGTGCTGCCGTGATTCCCACCCCCACCCCCCCTTTTCCTGGGATGGCAGCCGTGCCTCTCCCCGAGGCGTGGGGGTTGGTGGGGCTGAACCGGGCCTGATTGCCCCCCCCCCCCCCTCAGCATGGTTTCCCCCAGGGGATGGGGGGGGGAGAGGGTTGGGAACTGGTGGGGGGGAATTCTTCTGACTCCTGGGGTTTCCCTGCTGGGCCTGCAACCAGGAGTAGGCCGGCCGGTGCAGCTACTGGGGGCCAAGTAGGCCCGCTCTGTGGGCAGGGGAGTCAGGTGGGCTCATCCACCCCCCTAGTAAATTAAAAACCCCGGGGGGGGGGCTGTGGAGTGGTGCACCTCCCCCCCCCGGGAAGCGGAGATGGGTCCTCTTCCCCTCCCCCTCAAGACCTGATGGGAGGGTAGCTCACTGGAGCAGGGCTTTCCCCCCCCCTAGGCAAAGGGCACTGGGCCCCCTCCTTGGCTGAACCTAACTTCACCTCCCCTTGGGACAGGGTAACACACAGAGGCATTAGGAAGCAGCAGGGTGCCAAAATGGCCCCCCGCCGTAAGGGCCAGAAGAAGGCTCAGACAAAGAGGGTAAGTAAGGCCCCCCCTAAAAAGGCTAACCCCAAAAAGCAGCAGCAAGGTGAGGCCTCGCAGGAGGCAGTCCTCAGGGCCATGCAGGCCCAATTGGAAGGATATCAGGCCCGCATAGAGGAACTGGAAGCGGGTCGCAGTGACCCCCCGGGGCGATATGGCGGTGAAGAGAGGGAATCTGTGCAACCGAGCATGGGGGAGGAAGGGCCAGTTGGCCTGTCCCCAGGCTACGAGGAGGGCCCACGCCGCACGGCCAGTGGGCGGCGTCGGGCTCTGCCTTCTCGTTTCAGGGACGACGAACCGGGACCGAGCCGGCGAAGGGAAGAAGGCCCCCCCGACTATCAAGCTCAATTTGAGGCACTCCAGGAGGGCATGCGTGCGTTGTCAGAAAGTATGGAGCCGGCACAGCGCAGACAGAGTGAATCAACGAGCTACATGTGTGGCCCAAGCCCCCGGGGCGGACCTGAACCCGGTGAAGGTGAGCAAGGGGGGTATGGTAGGTGGGAAGAAGAAGAGGAGGAACACTGGGGGGCAGGACCCTTTAGGGGCCAAGGGGAGAACCCCCACGCTAGGCTATGTACCCGCCAGGAGCCCGGATGGGGTCAGTACCCAACTTGCCAGGAATGGAGTGGGCAAACCGGGGGGAGGGCAGCACGAAGCCACAATGTGGCTTGCGGACGCTGCCCAAATAGTGGCTACAGATCAGCGGCCCGAGTGTGGGGGGCGGAGCAGTGCTGTGCGCATCAGACCGCACGGTGCTGTGGCCATCGGGAAGAGCCCCCACCCCTGTCGGGCGGGCACGCTGACGTGTCTGCTCCACTAGGGGAACATTTGCTTCAGGCCACTAAGGAAAAAATATGGAGTGGCGAATACATTGATATATTCGCACTCCTCTTTAGCGACCCTATACCAGACCCGAATGATAAGGAAGAGAGAAAGGAAAAGGAGAAGTTCAAAAGGCCAAAGGCCGAACGCACCTGGTCCAACTGGACAGCTGCTTATACTATTTATATGGGGGTAACGCTGGTAAGGTTTCCGGAACGAGGGCTGGAGATGATTAAATACTCGGACATTGTCCGCCGAGCGTTTGATACAGGAGGACCGGGCGCTTGGCTACGCTACGACGAATCCTTCCGGCGTAGGGCGGCCAACAACCCGAGACTGCGTTGGGATCTCCATGCCCACGATATCTGGCTGGAGTGCATCAGCTGCTCCAGGTATGCCCCCCGATCAGATAGTGGCCACGTCCTCTCGCGTATGGGGGGCACGCAGCAGGGTGAAGGCGGACAGAAGAACAGACCGCGGCAGACCTCAGGGGGGCCTACGTGTTGGGATTTCAATGATGGGGGAAGGTGTTTTCGGACCCAATGTAAGTTTAAACACGTATGCACCCAGTGTGCGGGTGACCATGCCGCCTCAACGTGTAACAGATTTAGACAGTACGGAGCCAGGAGCAGGGGGCGGGGAGGTAACAGGCAGCCCCCCCCCAGCCAGGGAGGCGCCAGTCAACCAGTGGGCAAGGGCGCCAACTCCGGTGCAGCATGAGGCACTACGACTGGCGACTCGGCACTATCCCGACCGCGAAACCGCCGAGTACGTCATAGAGGGTTTCAGGATTGGTTTTAGGATCCCCACCCAAGGCCCCCGTTATCATCTGGGGGCAAAAAATTTGAGATCAGTGATCGGTAACGAACAATTAGTCCAGCAAAAGATTGATAAAGAAGTAAAAGAAGGAAGGATACAGGGCCCTTTTGTAGATTTGCCTATTCCTACACTCCGGATATCCCCCCTGGGCATAGTCCCAAAAAAGGCCCCGGGGGAATATCGCATGATTCACCACTTGTCCCACCCAAAAGGGGAATCGGTGAACGATGCGATCCCTCCGGAACTTTGCTCAGTAAGGTACGCATCATTTGACTCGGCAGTCGAAATGGTGCGCTCCTGCGGCAAGGGTGCCCTTCTCGCGAAATGCGACATCAAGTCGGCGTTCCGTCTCCTGCCAGTGCATCCTGAGGACTTTGAGCTTCTCGGCATGCAGTTCCAGAAAAAATTTTACTTTGACAAGGCAATGCCCATGGGATGCTCCATCTCATGCGCAGCCTTCGAAAAGTTCAGCACCATTTTGGAATGGATCGCGCGCCAACGTGGAGGGCGGGGATTGATAACGCACTATTTAGACGATTTCCTCTTCGCGGGAAGGGCAGGGACAGCGGAATGCGCATATGGGATGCGCACATTCCAGAGAGTGGCTGCAGAGCTGGGGGTACCATTGGCGCCGGAGAAAACCGAAGGCCCAACGACCAAATTGACATATCTGGGCATAGAGCTCGACACAGTGAGCTCACTATCTAGATTGCCAGCCGACAAGCTCCAAACCCTCAAGGAATTGATAGCAACAACCAAGGCGGCCAACAAGATAACAATCAGGCAGCTGCAGTCCCTCATGGGTAGCCTTAATTTTGCTTGCCGAGTCATCGCACCAGGAAGAGCCTTCATGTCCCGATTGTATGCCCTTATAGGGAGCGACCGTCCCCCGCATCATCATGTCCGGGTGACAAGGGTGATGCGGGACGATTTGGCAACCTGGGAGGCTTTCCTCCAGGGCTATAACGGGGTGAGCTTTTGGCGGCAACGACTCCTTTTGGAGTCGGAGCTCCAAATACAATCTGACGCGGCAGGCGGCCACGGGTTCGGGGTGTACTTTAGGCGGAAGTGGTGTGCAGCCCCATGGCCAGCAGAGTGGGAAGAACAGGGATTAACCCGTGATCTAACATTCCTCGAGTTCTTCCCCATTGTGGTGGCAGTAGAATTATGGGAAGCAGAATTTTCCAACAAGCGGGTTCTCTTCTGGTGCGACAATATGGCGGTCGTTCATGTCATCAATAAACTGTCGTCGAAGTCGGAAAGGGTTATGCGGCTGGTACGGCATTTTGTACTTAAATGCTTGCGGGCAAACATTTTGTTCGTGGCCAAGCACGTGCCCGGAATAGATAACGGCATAGCCGATGCCCTTTCTCGATTTCAGACAGACCGTTTTCGCCAACTCGCACCAGATGCCATGGAGTACCCAGAGCCGTTGCCAGGGGACATGTGGAACCTTGGATTCTAGCCCTAAATCAGGCAGTGCAGGGATCCCTCGCGCCCAGAACCAGGCGGGCGTACGGAACGGCTTTTGGAGAGTTCCAGGAATACAGGTCAGGGAAGGGTTGGGATCTAGGATTCCCCATCCCTGAGGGCCAGATGCTTCAATTTGCCCTCCAGTTGAAACAACGAGGTTTGGCGCCGGGTACGATTGGGGGAAAAATAGCTGCCATTTCCTTTATGAGCCGCTTAGCGGGACACCCATCCCCTGATAACGGCTTTTTTATGAGCCGTCTTAAGGAGAGTTGGGCACGTAGCACCCCGCGTACACCAGACGCGAGGGCCCCCATTACCCCCCAGCTCCTCACAATGATTACCCAGGCATTACATAAAGTGTGTCACTCGGACAGTGAGATAGTTCTTTTCACTGCCGCGTTCCGCGTTGCATTGTTTGGAGCTTTCAGGATCGGTGAGATCGTCCCCCAATCCAGGAAAGACAGGTCGGGTGCGGCCCTGCAAATACATGACGTGGGTTGGCAGGGAGACTCCCTCCTGTTACATATAAAAAGATCAAAGACGGACCAAAGGGCAAAAGGTAGGGTCGTGAGGCTGCGCCCTTCGGGCGATACCCTTACATGCCCGGTTGAAGCAATAACGCAGTACCTGACATCCCGCCCGAAAGCAGAGGGCCCGTTATTTATTCACGAGGACGGGAATCCGCTGACGCGATACCAGTTTGGGGCAGTCCTTAACATGTGCGTGAGGGAAGCAGGCCTAGACCCAGGTTGTTACACGGCACATTCCTTTCGCATAGGGGCGGCATCGGTGGCCGCTAGCATGGGTTTACCTGCAGAACGGATACAAAATATAGGGAGATGGCGGTCCGCTGCTTACCGTGTTTACATAAGGGACACAGAGCCAAGAATGTCGGGGCAGTTGGGCACCCGTCAGCAACCGGTTAACTATGGTTTCTTTTCTAGACGCGGATCCCCCGAGGGGACGGAAGGTGGTGTGGATCGTCGGCCACAGCATCGTCCATTGGGCTGGAAAGATGGCCGCACGCAGTGGATGGGGTACCCAGCTGGGTTTAGGCGATAGGGCAAAAATAATGTGGCTGGGTCGACGCGGAATGCGGTGGGAGCAATTGCTCCCGGCGCTGTCTGCGGCAGCAGAAAAATTCCCCGCACCGGAAATAATGATAATACATTTGGGTGAAAATGACCTGCCCAGGGTCACGGGGCTTAGGCTTACAAAGAGGGCGAAGGCAGATCTGCAAAAGGTGCAGGATCGGTTTCAGGGTTGCACCCTTATTTGGTCGGAAATGTTGCAAAGGAGGGTATGGGCTAACGCCCATCACCCGGGTAGAGTGGATCGGGCAAGAAAAAGAGCAAATTCGGAAATTGGTAACTGGTTACAGCGAACAGGGGGTTTCGCAATTTCTCATACGGAAATTAGGCACGATAAGGACGAGTTGTATCGGAGCGATGGGGTCCACTTATCGGATGCTGGATGCAGTGTATATCTAGGTGTCCTGAAACGAAGCCTATATAAAATCCTCTAAGGGTGAATTTTGGCGGCGAACCAGCCAAGCAGAGCTGGCGGTTCTGGTGGCGGTAGGCTGAGTTCAGGCCAACGGTTAAAAGTTGAAACGGTTAGGATAGCATAGGGTAGCAACATCTCCTTAAGAGATGGGTATTGGCCAGACATAGCCGCTCAGTGCGGCCCACTGCATGGCCAGCCCAAGGGTGAGAGACGAGCGGCCGAGCCTGCTGGGTGGACCATGCACCAAACAGGAGGTTACGGTGTCCTCATCCTTGTTGTTTAAACCCCCCGCCTCGGTGGGCGAGGGGATAGGTGCGAACAACCCGCCCTGGCCCGGTTAAACCGGTAGTAGGGGTAGGGTGTAAGTTGGAAAAGTTGGTTAAGATAGGGCACAGGAGGATTCCCCTCGGGCTTAACCCGAAGACGGTAGAGGATGGCACCAGGCAAACAGGACAACGCCTGGCACAATAGGGGAACCTCCTGTTGGGAAGGTTAACAGTTAGGGATAAGAGATTGATAGGACCCCAGTTCAAAGGGGGAAGTGGGAGGGTTACCTCTTCCCCCTTTTGGCTAAATAATAAAGAGTGCGGCCGTTCAAACCCATATACTGTGTCCTCGTCTTCTTTGGGGGGAGGGGGTGCGTCGACAATCCAGGACCCCCATCAATTATACATTCCCCTCCCGGTTTACAGCACTGGAAAGGGTTGAACATGTGTTTGAACAACTCCTGACTGCCACCTTCCCAACTTCTGAATCTCTGGGGTGGCAAGACCGGCAGCTGCAGCTGCCGAAGCCACCCCAATCCTAAAGGAGTGTGACCTAAATACAACTCTGGACAAACCCAAGGAAGTCACACATTGCTTCAGCACCGCTAGAAATTGGTACCACGTTAAAGGCCTGCCCGATTGATGCACAAACAATTCCCCTGGCACTGCCAGCCTTGACCTCAGGTATTCCTCCATACAAACCACTGGACCAATTGCAGGGACGACCGACCTGGCAAGGGAAACAGACGAACCCCTTCCCAACTGGTCGGTCTTGGATACACGAATATGTACTTCAAGCCCAGCGTTGTACACAGTCATGTCACTGAGTTGAAGTTCCCTTTTTGCCCGATCGAATCTGGAACTTACGACCAACTCACTAATCCTTAAGGTGACAAAAAAGGCCAACACAAACGCCACCCTAAACATAAACACCTCTCTTGAGTCGACGCAGATCTCCCCGAGTTTTGCCATGATATAGCTAAGATTTTGGGAGAGAGGGGGACCCTGTCATCGCTCTTCACTTGCCCCTGCCTTTTCCAGGAAGCTACCATTGCTTTGAGGACTGGTGCATGCCCCAAATCATGCACCCCCACCATCTTAGCCATAAATGTTAACGCCGACCATTTACCTGAAATGGTGCCAGCAGCCAAACCTCTTTTACGCAACTCCAACCCAAACTGAGTTGGAGTTACCCAACTCCAAACCCTAACTGAGAAAGGGGAACAGGGAAAAAAAACGTCAATCCTTTTTCTTTGGCAAACATACAAAATTCGCTGACAGCCCTCTCATAAGCCAACCAAGTAGCTGCTGCCACTGAGCCTTTTACGGTATTCATTAGCTCTAACATCCAAGGCTCCAAAGCTCTGGTGGCATGAAGTCCTGTTCCTTCCTCGCAAAGGGGGAAGATCCCAAAAACTCCACATCTGAAAATGAGAGAGGGCATCAGCGAGTTCATTCTCAACACCAGGCACATGCTTAGTGCAAAACAAAATGTTAAATTTCAAGCACCAGTGCACAAATACCCTAATGAGTCACATTACCCTTTTGGATTTTGAAGAAAGGGAATTGACCACATGAATCACAGCCATATTGTCACACCAGAATAACACAGTTTTGTTCTCAAAACAGCGTACCCACAAGTGCACAGCTGCTACTATAGCACACAATTCCAAAAAGGTAAAATCCCTCAAGATTCCAGACTCTCGCCACTGCGGTGGCCACTGCTAGGAACACCAATCCCCTTGAAAATAAATTCCCAGTCCAGCCACCCCAGCCGCATCAGAGTTCACTTGCAACTCAGCTTCCATTCTGTACAGACTTTGTCACAAACTAACCCCATTATGCGTCTGCAAAAATTCCAACCATACATCCAAGTCCTCACGCATCTCATTCGTGACCCTAATGTGGTGGTGCGGCAACAGCACCTTTGCCGTTCTGGTATATAATCGGGACAAGAAAGCACGACCAGGTGCAACCACCCTACATGCAAAATTCAACTTGCCAAGCAATGATTGGAGGACTCACAATGTCACCTTACTCGATGCCTAACAGGCCCTTATCTCCTTCCGCAAATCCCCCAACTTAGCCTCAGGCAGACGCGACTCCTCCTTCACCGAGTCCTACTCAATTCCCAAGTAAGTCATCACTGTCGCTGGGCCCTCAGTCTTTTCCTCCGCCAATGGGACACCCACAAAACTCGCAACCTCCCGAAACAGGTTCAACAGTTCCCCACGTACCGGAGAAACCGCATGACCGATGAACAAATAGTCATCGGGATAATGTGTCATGTGACCTGTCCGCGCCCTCTGTCGCACAATCCATTCAAGCGTGGTGCTAAACTTTTCAAAGACCGTGCATGAGATGGAACATCCCATGGGCATGGCCTTATGATAATAGAACTGACCCCTAAATGAAAACCCCAGCAAGTCAAAGTCCTTAGGGAGGACCGGCAAGAGGTGAAATGCAGACTTAATGTCGCTCTTTGCCATGAGTGCCCCCACACGCACACACACACAAGTTCCACGGCATCATTGAATGAGGCGTAATGCACTGAACACAATTCATAAGGGATCGCATCATTCACCGAAACCCCCCTGGGATACGACAAGTGATAAATTAGTCTGTACTCCCCGGGGGCCTTCTTGGGAACAATATCAAGCGGCGAAACTCCAAGGTTAGGCATAGGCAGGTGTTCAAATGGACCAGCCACCCTGCCCTCCAAAACCTTTTTGTTTATTTTCTGCTCAACAATCTCTTCCAACCCCACAACTGATCTCAAATTCTGAGCCAACATATGCTCCCTAACCCCTTCAAAAGGAATTGCAAATCCCAACCTAAAACCATCTATCACATAACGGGCAACCTCAACTCATGGATAATTCACCAACAAATCCCGTAAGACCCACCACTTAACAGGGGTTGGGGCCCTTACTTGTAGTTGCTTGGCTGCTGCTGCCGCCGTGACCCCCCCCCCGCCAGACTGGAAGGGACGTCTACTACTATTCCCACCGCTCCTCCTCCTGGGACAGTTGGTAAGGGGGTGGGACCCGTTACACTCAACGCAGGAGTGGCAAAACCTGCAAATGGCATGAAAACACCGGGGCCCTTCACTGAAGTCCCAGCACACCGGTGACTGCCCCCTTTTTTTGCCACCTCACCCCGTGATACCTCCATTGGATGCCCACCCCCTTTGACTATAACGTGGCCAAAATCCGCCTGAGCAACGTTCTTCTCCTGAACACATTCAATCCATAGATCATGGTCCTTTACATCCCATCTGACCCCTGGAGAAAGAGCTGCATTTTGTCTGAAGGCACCGTCATACCTCAGCCACCTGAAACCTTCTTTTGTCAGGTAGGCCCTACTGACTATATCAAAGTACTTCTAGAGCTGGACATCCTGCTCTGGAAATGCTTGCATGATCACGCCCACGTAATTCATAAATGTGGACTCCCAATTGGCCCAGTTTCTATCGATCTTTCTCCGCTTCGCTCTCTCATACTCCCTCGGCTCTGGCTTTGCATTAGGATCCAGGACTGGGTCGCAAAAGAGGAGCACAAACAAATCTATGTAGTCCCCATTCCAATTTTTTTCCCTTGTTGCTTGGATCAAATGTACCCCAATGGGTGCCGAAATCCTGGCATACCCCCCTTGTAAGGGTGGGACTTCCTGATCTGGAGCACCCGTCACCTTTGTACTTGCTGGGGCAACCCCAATCCCCACCTGAGGCTGAACAGGGGCACAGTGACCTGCAACCTGACTCTGCCCTACCAATGACACCTCAACCTGGCCCATTGAAGTTGCCGTCACCTGTGGGCGCCAGAAATTGTCCACCCATATTAGTCTGTTTGGGTCCTGCTGCACTGCAGTCTGACTGTGCCCTGCCATCAACACCCCAACCTGACCCGGTGAAGCTACCATCACCTGCGGGCGCCAGACATTATGGGTATACAAGTCTGTTCGGGTCCTGTTGCATTTGCAACAGCCCCAGTCCACTCTGTCCCACCTGTGCCACTACAGGGGCGAGCTGTGGAGTAGGCAGCCCCACTAGCAAACCCACACCTGTCCCAGTGTGCCCAGATGCCGCCAGCACCGTGACAACCATTGAGTGCACTTCCTCTGTTGTTCCCAGCACTTGAGCAGGCTGTTGGGCAAACCCCGCTTGGGCAGCTTGCAGCCCCTGCTGCAGAGCAGGTGATCTGAGTAATGGACCTACACCTACCCCAGTGTGTATTACCCCCTCTGGGCCAGCGACTGACCGTGCTTCCCCAGTCGGACCCTGCTGACGAGCACCTCTGGGCACCCCGGGGTCACTCACTGCTCCACTCCCTACTGGATACTCCCTACTGGATACTCCCTACTGGGTGCCCAGAGGCACACTCACAGGTGCTGGCCGACCTCCTCCCTCGATAAACGCTGCGATCCTGGCCAACTGCTGCTCCATCTTATCGACCTTTTCTGTCAACTGCTCCACCACATGGCTGGCCCCGTCACCTACACCCACCGGGTTGGATGACAACTGGCTACCCACAGCCGGCTGAAATAAAACAGAGTCGCGGTTATATATGGCACCAGCCCCAACAAGAGCTGGCCCTGCACCCAAAAACTCAGCTCGCAGACCCATTCTGACCCACATTGATTGTACAAGTGCCTGTCCTACCTCATCCTGGTAACCCACTTCAGTGCCAGCCTGGCCTGCTTGCACTGGCACATCGACTGGCATCCCACCAGCAGGGGGCACCACCACCACATGTTGGACTGGGGCACAGGCCTCCTGCCTTAACAACCCCCTTCTACATTTCTAGGCACAGTCACCATGTCCCCTCCAGGGACTCCCCCTCTTTTCAAATCCTGGGCCAGGCACATCTCAGGGGCAACCCCCACCATCCTTGGGGAGGAGGGTCTGCCATCCCGCTTCTGCCCTGGCCCTTTCCACCCACTGAATGCCCCCTCTTTTCAGAGGGGTTCTTGCCTTTGCCAGGACCTTTATTATTATTATTATTAAACATTTATAAAGCACCAGTAGTAACCTGGTGCTGTACAGAACATACAATCAGATGCGGTCCCTGCCTGTGGCTTACAATCTAAAAGACAAGGAGGGGGAGACAAGGAGAGGGGACAGCGGGAGAGACATGGGAGAAGACAAACAAACATTCAGGCGGATGCGAAGTCTCAGGTGCGTGTACTTGGCTTGGTTACAAGGTGGTCGGTAGCAGCAGTCAGCAGAGGAGGGCCGACAGTAAGAGCAAGGGGAAAGACTAGAGGGCATTGGGAAAGGCAGCATGGAAAAGGTGGGTCTTGAGGAGGGATTTGAAGGAGCGGAGGGAGGAGGCGAGGCGGACGTCGGCAGGGAGGGAGTTCCAGGCATGCGGGGCAGCGAGGGAGAAGGGACGAAGGCGGTTGGGCGAGCAGGAGAAGCGAGGGAGAGCGAGGGAGGGGACAGCGGAAGAGCGGAGAGCGCGCGCAGGAGCGCGTAGGGCGATTAGGTCCGAGAGGTAAGGGGGAGCTTGGTCATGGAGCGATTTGAACGTGAAAACCAGGAGTTTGAACAGGATACGTTCAGGAAGGGGGAGCCAGTGAAGGGAGAGGAGGAGAGGCGTCACATGGTCGAAGCGACGGGCAGAGTGAATGACCTTGGCGGCAGAGTTTTGGATCGCCACAAGGGGGGACAGGTGGGAGCGAGGGAGGCCAGCAAGGAGGAGGTTGCAGTAGTCGAGGCGAGAGATAACCATGGCATGAACAAGGATTTTGGCCGAGGAGACAGATAGAAAGGGGCGTATGCGGGCAATGTTGAGGAGAGCGAATCGGCAGGATTTGGCCACAGAGTCAATGTAAGGTTTAAAGGAGAGGTGCGTGTCAAAAATGAAGCCCAAGCTGCGGGCACGGAGAACAGGACGGATGGTGACCCCATCAATGCAGATGGTCAGGTCAGAGGGAGAGGAGGGGGATGGAGGAAAAATGAGGAGTTCAGTCTTGGCCATGTTCAGTTTGAGTTGGCGTCGGGACATCCAGGCGGAGATATCAGAGAGGCAGTCGACGAGGCGTGAGCGGATAGAGGAGGAGAGAGAGGGGGTAGAGAGATAGAGTTGGGTGTCATCAGCATAGAGATGGTATTGGAATCCGTGGGAGGCAATAATTTCGCCAAGGGACAGGGTGTAGATAGAGAAGAGGAGAGGGCCAAGGACAGAACCTTGGGGAACCCCAACCAAGAGGGGAAGGGAGGGGGAGGTCGACTCGGGGAGGGAGACATTAAAGGAGCGGTCAGAGAGGTAGGAGGAGAACCAGTCAAAGACAGAGCCACGGAAGCCCAAAGAGTAAAGCGAGTCCAAGAGGAGCGAGTGGTCGACCTTTGCTCCGGCCCATCCTACAGCACCCCCCTTTAAAACACCATATCCCCCCAAACTCCCCCCCCACAGGAGTAATTCCTGTAGCTTGTTTCCCGCACCTCTCCTCCTCCCCAAACACACTCAAATGCTCCTCAATCTCGACCTGAGCCCTTGACTCCCGGGTCAATTAGCTTTGCTCCAAGGGGGGGAGGCAAGTGCCCGCCGCTCCAGCACATGCTGGTAGCAAGCCCGGCCACCTCCTTAAATGCTGCCAGGGGGGAACACCAGCACTAGCCGCTGAAAAGCCGCGAGAGGTCTAAGCCCCTCAGCACTGCCTGGAAGTCAGACACGTCCACTTCACTCGCATGCTACCAGCCAACTGAAGAGCTGCGCAGCATGTACTAACCATGTGACCTCCCCCAACCAATGAGCGCACCTGAATTTTGCACTCAGATGCATCCCCAGGCTCTGCAAATGGCGATCCCAGCAGATTGCCATTTGCACAGCCAGCAAGTCACGGTTCAACTCCGGCTTGTTGGGAATCCCTCCAGGACCCTGTGCCTTCTTACCCAAGCAGGGTGGGCAGAAAGTCCCCCTCAGCACACAAGGCGCCTAGCAGGGGGGTTAGCTGCCCTAGGAATAGTATCAATGTACATCTGTCTCCAGGTGTCATAAAGTGGACAATCAAATAATATGTGTGCCAAATTTTCCACATACGCCCTGCCATTTGGGTCTTAACCACAATGTTGATATATCCTCTCACTGTGTAGAGTGGTTCTCTGTCTTTCTGCAGTAAACGCCGAGGGAAAGATGTTGAATCTAGCTAGTGAAAAGCCCGCCCTGTTTCTACTCATTCTTGGGTTGGCCAGATAGGAGGCTCCTTTAGGTCGGATTACAAAAATCCATAAAAATCTGTGAAACCCTCTGGGTTGCAATTTGTTGTCGGGCGTACTGACTTTCAAGGTCGCTTAACCGGGTTTTAATTTTGGTCCAGGCTCTAGGGAATGGCCATAATAGAATGTATGCTTTTGAAAATCCCATTACATGCAAGATTTCAGCCACCTGAGCAGGCCATTTGCCAATTGCAGATTGTACTGCCAGCCGAGCTAGTGAATCTTACTCAAGTAGATGTAACCTAAGCCAGAATTTCAAACCTTCTAGCTTTGCTATTGCCCAAATCCGGAAAACTCCTGCCTCTGCTCTAAGAATTGGTGCCGGCATACATTTTGGAACATGGAGGATTGAGCGAAGCATCCTATTCTGTTTGATCCTGAGGTGTTCAGCATAGCTAAACTCCAAACTTGCACCCCTTATAATAATTGCGGTATCAGCTTGTATTGCATCAGTCTCAGGGCTGGTCTGAATATTTTCCTCCCTTTTGCCCAATAAAATCTGACAATACCTTGCCCAGTTGCCCTTGCCACAGTCCACGCTGTTTTAAAATGCAGATTCCAAGAAGGGGCAGCAGAAAATATTACTCCAAGGTACTTGTATTGTCTAACTTGTTCAATACTATGTTGTTCCATGTACCATATGTGCTGTTTCCTCCCTCTGTTACTGGTCTTGGTATAATTTATTGTTAGTAGTTTGTTTCTGCAATAAACACAGAAGGCCGTCATTAGCCTTCTTAGCCCTATCTGTGATCAAGCTATTAATGCCGTATCATCGGTGTATAACAGGGCCGAGATTATCTGATTGCCTATCTCTACAGGATGATGCACAGCGTTCACCAGTGTGACCATCATGGCATTTATATACAAACTGAATAACATTGGTGCAAGAATGCATCCGTGTCTAATTCTTCTTACCGCATCTAAGGACCATGTAAGGGAGCCCTGTCTGTTCATTCTTACTTGCACCGATGTTTTCCCGTGCGATGCCTGTATTAAATATAACAGCCTGAGGTCAATTTTATATTTCAACAGTTTTAATCATAGTTTCTCCCTACTTACTGAATTGAAGGCGGTCTTTAAATCTACAAAGCAAATATATAAATGTGAGTTGGATCTCGTATACACATATTTGGCCATAAGTCAATCTAGGACAAAGATGTGATGAACTGCTGATATGCCTTTTTTAAAGCCAGCCTGCTCTATAACAATAAGTTTACTTTGGTCAGTCCAACTTTGAAGTCTGCTCAAAAGTTACTTCGCATATAGTTTACCAACTACCAGCAGAATTATAGGACAGTAATTAGCTGTTTCCTTTGGGTCTCCTTTCTTAAATATTGGCACAATAATGCTCTGTAGCCAGGCCTTGGGGATCCTCCCTGATTCATTTATGGATGTAAATAACACTTCAAGGGCCTTACTCCACCATTCAATGTTGGTTTTAAGAAGCTCTGCTGGTACAAAGTCAATCCCAGGGGCCTTTTTAAATTTTAACCGGGATATCATCTCACCCACTTGTCCTGGGGAGACCGGCTCCCACTGGGGCAATGTGTCCAATGAATATAGTAAGGGTTCTCTCACAGACAGAGGTGACCCTGAAAATATGTTACTATAGTATGATTCCCACTTATCCACAGGGATATGAACATCCTTGTGGCACACACCCGAGGCCCATGCTGATTTTATTAAAAACCAAAATCTGGAAGTTTCCTTCCTCCACAACAAACACCAGGTCTGCCCAGAGTGCCACTTGAAACTGTCTTTTCTTGTTTTTCAATAACTTTCTGCAATCCCGCATAGCAAGAAGAAAACTTTCTATCAGGGAGTTATTAGAGCTATTACATTTCACCTTGCAGACTAGGTGGTTTAAAATCCTATTAGCAAGTCTGCAGTCTTTATCATACCAGCCAGTGTCCTTTTGCACCACCTGGGTTTGTCCTGGGGGCACCACTAGTACCAAGTGCAACTCAGAGATGAGATGCTCATATCTCTGTATAATTTCCCCAGGTCTTAATGAATAATCCTCTTTAAAAGTTTCAAGTAGTTGGGGAGTTAAGATGGCCTCTATTAAGATGGTCTCCTGGATCTGCTGGGACCACTTAACCCGCCTCTCCTGAACCCCATATTGGGGAGTACTCTTAGCCCTATCACCTGGTGAGCTATCTTCTGAATCTACTTTTATCCATGTGACAAAAGGGAAGTGCTCTGACTCAGGAGCTGCTAGTACTGCAAAATCAACCATGTGGGAAAACAAAATTTCTGTAACCATCATATAGTCAATGATGCTCCTACCCTGGTGAGAGACATAAGTATAGTCACTCATCCAGTCCCCTGGCATGGAGCCATTTAATATAAGAAGGTCAGATGCCTCCACAAAACTTTGAAGCAACAAACCAGTCTTATTAATGACTAAGTCTCTAGATATCCTTTTCTGGGAAAACACTACAGGAATTTGATTATCAAGGGTTATTCTATTCTATTGAAGTAGGTGCACCCCAATGGGTGTTAAAGTCTCCCAAGATTAATACACCCCTTTCTGGGTACTTATTTCCGAGACTGAATTCTCTAGATGACTCCAAACATATGGCACATAATATGGAGAATTTATTGGGGGTATATATACATTAAATATAATGACTTCTAGTTTGTGGGAGAAGACTAGTTTCCAGGCTGAAAAAAAAGGGGGATATTTGGTCAAAAGGGATACCCTTACATTTAAAGCTACACCTATAAGGAGTGCCAAGCCCCCACTTGGTCTACCGCTTGCAGATGTGGCTACGGACACAGCTGGAGGTTCAATGGTAGTCAGTAGAGCAAAAACTTCCAGTTGGTGACCATTATAGCTTTCCTCCAGCAACACATGTGCTCTGTAATTACAAAAAATGAAGGGAACTCCAGGGGCAAGGTAGGGGCTGAAGGTGTGTGTGGGGGGGTCCCAATCCCTCACCTGCCTCTGCCTGCTAGTAGTGCTGCAGCAGCAGCAGCAGTGGGACACTGGGGCACTCATCAGACTGGGAGATAAAGCTGTTTGTTTACAAACAACTCCTCTTCATGTGAGTGATCAGAAGGTTGTTGCCTTCTAAAGAAAGTTCTTTGAGATGTTCTTCGAGAACATTCTCACAACTGGGTTGTACATGCTCACCATATTCAAATAATAGACCATGTGATGGGGTCCTCTAGTATAAAAATCACTCTCCCCCTCAGAATGACAGTTCCTTCCAACCCTTTCTAGGAATATAAGAAAATTCTATGCGGGACTAGAAGGGTGGGTTTTTAAGAATGTTGGAACCAACTCGAAGAACCTTCTTTACAAGGCAACAACCTTCTGTGCTTCTTCAAGTGACTCCTCAGAGGCTGTTTTTACACAGCTCTGATGGGTACGCCAGCGCATGGGCAGGGCATGTACATAGCCACACATGCATCCCCACTCACCCCCCACTCATCTGCACCCACAGAGCAACCGTCATTTTCCCCAGTTGTTCCATGCATGGGTACAAGTGGGGGTGAGTGGGGATGCGTGTGCGGATGTGTGTTATGCAGGCACACGCATTCACCCCTATACACTACAGGCGCATGTACCACATTGTTTACATAGGACTCCCCTGCCCATGAACACGCAGAAATCTGCTTGTTCATGGGTGGGAGAGACCCATGTAAAAAGGACCACATTTTCACAACTGTCTTACTTATACTGTCTTAGGTAGGAATTTTGGATGTAAAGCAATATCTATTCTATTTTGGAAAATCTGTAAATATGGTTCTGAGATTATGACTGCTATTTCACTAACTCTTCTTAAAGAAGTTATTGATAACAGGAATACTGTCTTTAAACCCCCACGCCACAATCAGTTCATTTGCCCCCCCCCTCCTCATATAATCAATTCATGCTACCCCAGGGGTGAATTGATGATATGGGGGCAGGGGTGCAGATTAACTAGTTATGGGGTGGGGGGGAAGCATGAATTGATTATGGGAGCACAACTGAACTGGTTATATATATGTCTCTTTTCATGGCATAATGTGCTTAATAGGCTAACTGCATTTTGGGTGTCTTGTGTGTTTGAAAGCAGCAACCCCAGGTCCACCGAGCTGGGCAACACCTCTAGGCCCGTCAGCAAGATAGAAAGAGGAGGGACCCATCTTGACGTCTTTGCCAGGGATCCATTGCACCCTAACTATGCCCCTGTTCTAGTCTGTGTGACGTATCAATTTAAATGCATGTGTGAGGTGAGAGCATGTGTGTGTAGTGTGTATGGATGAATGTATGTGTGATCAATTTGAATGAATGTGTGAAATGAGAGCATGTGTATACTGTGTCTGAATGATTGTGTTCTTTCTTTCTTTCTTTCTTTCTTTCTTTCTAATAAGTTTTTATTAATAAGAAATTCTTCTCATTACAAAAATAATGTATTCATATTACAACCTTCTCTTTCGTAGCCGGGTCTTCCCCAAAGTGCAGAAGTTGAGAAGAAGCAAGTAAGTTTTGTACCAACAGCATTTAAAACAAATCAGGGTAACTGGGGAGGAGATGGTGGTTTTTCAAAGGAAAGAAAGGAATGGGGGGGGTCAAACTATATCTGTTGTTTGTACACTAAGAAAAGTTGTTGAGAGTAAAGTTCATTGTCCTGTTTTTTCTTATACCAGGTCTCTGATGTAGATTGTTCTAGTCGATTCCAGTGGAAGTTTCTCTTGCATGATGTCCCAGCATTTTGTCCAGACTGCATAGAACGCTTTGAGTTTCTCTTGTAGGTCTGCTGTAATGCACTCCATTGTGATCATATACCACAATCTATGTCTTATATTTGTAATAGTTGGAGGGGAAGTGACTTTCCATTTGCTGGCTATTGTATGTAGTGTTGCCAGTCTTATTTGTTGGCACGCCTGAATTCTTTCTTTTATATATGGATTTTTGTGACATATGCCAAATAAAGCAAATTTTGGTCCAAATGGTATTACTCCTCCGACAATCTGTTGCATCCATTTCCATACTTCTTACAGATTATATTTATCTTGGGGCATTGCCACCAGCAATGTAGCACAGTCATGCCACAG
>QEPC01005125.1:2931371-2954685 GCA_003113815.1 Sphenodon punctatus
TCCTGAGCTTCCATCTCTCCTTTTCGGAGAGATGGAAGCCTTTTTTCATTCTATCTGAGCCTCTGGTGTTTGCCACAGCTTTAGCAGCCATTTTTTGTTTGTTTGTTTTCTATTCGAGATGATCTTTTTATTTAGGGTTTTATTGGTGGGCAGGCAGTAGCTTTAGCCATGAGCTACCAGCAGAGGAGCATGCCCAGTAGTTCTATTTCTTTCTTTCTGTCTTTCTTTTTTCATATTTATATCTGCAGTCACCCTTCTCTAAGGCTCAGGGTGGCTGCAGAGGGCAGGACTGAAAATAATGGGCACAAATTACAACAAGGTAGAATTTTGTAAGATTTCAGAAAAAAAATTCTAATAGTAGGAGCTAGGGATGGGACACTGGTGAGAATACCGGATTTACCAGTATCGGATCTCCCCAGTATCGGATTTACCGGTATCGGCATACCAGATTTTTAACATTGGCCACTTTACCGTTTTTTTTACATTGTAGCCATTCACTTCAATGGCTGCAATGTAAAAAACCCGGTAAAGCGGCCAATGTTAAAAATCCGGTATGCCGATAGTGGTAATTATCGGATTATCAAATTAATCCGATATACCTAATTATCGGGTGTATCGGATTTATCTGATACCAATATTCCCACCCCTAGTAGGAGGTATTCAACAATGGAACAAGTTGTATGCTCTCTCTTTCTGGGTTTTTTTTTGTTTTTGTTTTTTTAAAGCCAGTAGTTTGGACAGTCATCTGTCAGGGATGTTGCAGCTGCATCAAAATGAGGGTGGAGAACAGGGAGTTGGACTAGATGAGAATTGAGGCACCTTCTGGCTCCATGATTTATGATTCTTATATCAAGGATCTTAGGATGGCTTTTCAGAATAGATGGACTAAGCAACCAAGAAGGTCATCTGCATATCCTTCCTGATAGAGAAAGCTAGCAGTACCCTCGTTGTTGTGTATTGAAAACTACAGCCCAGATTCTTGGAAAGAAAAGAACGAACAAAGTGCAAGAATTCTCAACAAGGACACTTGAATGCAGAGCTACCAGCTGAAAGGAGCACAAAACAGTTGTTCCAGGGGAATGAAGAATAATTACCTGTGGAAGAGCAATTGCTGATGGATCCAGATGATAGAGACTCACTGTAGCCCTTAACAGACTTTATGTCTACTCCTAGTCATCCTAGGGTGATTTAAGATGAGATGGGGTGGCATTCGCCCCATCCTGGAATCACCCAAATGATTCCCCACCGGGATCACTCCGGCACATCCAATAGACGTGCAGGCTGATCCTGGCAGGGAATTGGGGAGGAGGAGGGGCCGCGCGGTGCAACGTGTGGACGCACGGCCCCGCCCCCCCCACTCCCACACCGCCCACCCTCTGGGGAGATGGGCGGGTGCTGTGGCCAGTGCGACCGCAGCGCCCACCCGATTTGACCACGACCTAGAATCCCGCCAGGGATTACGGGCCGTGGGTGCTGGCCAGATGTTACTTTTTGTTGGTTCCCACTGGGGATCTCTTTGACCACACTTGCGGCGATTGTCTGGCAGGGAACCCCAGAAGCATTGTTGAAATTGACCCCATGTGGGAATTGACCGTGGTGAAGATCTGGTGGCCGCCTAACAGACGTTCAGGGTGCTTTGGCCCCAGGTGGGTATTGACCGTGGTTCACTGTGATCTTGGCACATCTGAAAATACCCCTAGTTTACTGTCTACTCATCTGATATGACACATGTACTCACTAATAGTTTGGACCCAACAATGAATGGTGTCTTCATGACAGAATTAGGGGAATGACTGAGTGCATGTTTCATGTAGGAAGTGCACTTAGAATACCATGGATTTGAAGTCCTAATTCATCGGCTACGTACCAGCTACTAATTTGCCCTGCATGGTTGGTTCAAATGGCCATTCAGGATAACCATGTGGGCAAGCACCAGCATGTAAACACTGTGACATGATGACAGGAACAAGTGCAGAGAGCACAGCAGCAGTGGATTCCACTTCCAATTCCCCCTGAATACCTCCACTCACATTGTTCCAGGGTGCAGGGGGATGCAGTGACTCTGCAATGGTGGGTCCAGGGAAGCATCAACAAACCACAGTTGCTTCTGCTACCACTACTCACTACATCTTGGAACCTGTCTCCACCACTCACTCAGGGTCTAGGGCAGGGGAGTGACAGCAGTAGCAGTAGCAGAAGAGAAATTGTGACACAAGGAATAGTGGTGGCTTACTGATGCTCCTAGAAACTAGGGCTGAAACTTGTTATTTGGTTTTACTCAGTTTCAGCTGAGGATTGTGGTATGTGACTCGGTTTTACCAAGTACCAAGAACCCAAGCATTGGGCAGTTGTCGGTCTGTCTCTAAACTTCCTTTTTTAGGGAAGTTTATTGAACGGGTAGAGACTTGGCTATTGTAGGAACATCTGGACTGACTCAGTTTTCTAGATCCCTTGCAGTCTGGCTTTCTTCTGGGCTATGGTACTGAGACTGTGCTTGTGGTTTTGGTCGACAAATTTACAGTGAATTAGAACAGGGTCATTCAACCCTGCTGATTCTATTAGATCTGTTGGCAGCTTTTGATACCATTGACCATGAGATGTTGGTGACTCACCTGTGTACCGTTCTGGGGTGGGTGGGACTTTTCTCAAATGGTTCCTCTCATTCTTGGCTGGAAGAACTCAGCGAGTGGTCCTCGGGGACCATGTTTCATCTCACCAGGACCTCTCGTGTGGAGTCCCATCTGGTTCTATTCTGTTCCCTCTTCTGTTCAACCTTTATATGCAGCCTCTGGGTGAGGTCATGAGGAGCTCTGGAGTTCGTTGTCATCAATATGCTGATGATACTTGACTCTATCTCTCTTTTTCATCCAACCTAGAACCTGCAGTTTAGGTGCTTACACGATGTCTGGCAGCTGTGGGGCACTGGATGATGGTGAGCCAACTGAAGTTGAACCCCAACAAGACAGAGGTAATGCTAGTGGGGCAGGCAGTGGGTGTGGTATCCCCCATCTTACGGGGTTCATCCCCCCACTGGTTCCTCAGATTTAGAGTCAGGGGGTGCTCTTTGATGTGTAGCTTCATCTAGAGGCCCAGGTTGGAGCTTTTGTGAGGAGCTCATTCCCCAACTACACCTGGTGCAACAGCTTCAGCCATACATCTCAGACTCCAACCTGGCCACTATCATCCATGCTTTCCTCACATCAAAACTGGACTATTGTAACACGCTTTACGTGGGGATGCTCATGGTGATGATTCAGAGACTGCAACTGGTGCAGAATGCGACTGCCCATCTCCTTAAAGTGACAGGTCATCATGAGCATATTACAACAGTACTCCATTCTCTGCACTGGCTGCCTATACTCTTAAGGGCCTGATTCAAAGTGATGGTTCTTACCTATAAAGCCCTATACAGCTTGGGCCCCATATAACTGCTCTTCTTTTCTACATCAATGAATATAATGGGCATATAATGGGTTCTGCTTACTGGTGTCCATATTTATTATTATTATTATTATTATTATTATTATTATTATTATTATTATTATTATTTTATTATAGCACCAGCAGTGTACTTGGTACTGTACAATCAATACAGTAGGTACTGTACAATCAATAGACAGGCCCGTACCTCCAGGGGCTTACAATATAAGAGACAAGGGAGAGGGAGACAAGGGAGAGGCAAATACTGGGAGAGTAAAAATTACATTCATGAGGTTGAAAAGTTGCAGGTGCATGTGCTTCACTTATTTGCAGGGAACTAGATTCTGAGTGAAGAAGAGGACACATTTTCACTCATGATTAGCTAGGGAAGGCCTGATGGTAGGTTTTCAGGAGAGGTTTGAAAGATGGGGGAGGAAAAGATTGTGCTCTGTGTAGGGTCTTAGGCTGCTTTTACGCAAGCAGGTCGCAGTCGTGAGGCAGGATTAGACGTGACAACAATGGATGCAATCACACGCATTAAAAGACAAAGACAAAGGGAGAAATACTTACCTGCTGTGCTGATGTAAGTAAATATTAGTTGATTTTCCATGTGAACAACAAATGAAATGAAAGATGGAGAAAATCTGGAGAAAAATCACACTTAGATAAATAGTGTCTTTAGACATAACATCAATGGATTTCTGAGTGTGTGTTTTGACCTTGATATGAATACCGGTTTGGTCCTGTTTTCACCATGTGACACTGCTTAGACACGCAGCCCATCTTGGGGCAAATCGGTGTTTTGCTCGTCACCTTATTTCAACACACAAATACTGCCGCCTTGTTCCCCAGGTTGTACCTGCTAACATACCACACAATATCATTAGACACAACATTGGCCATGTAGTCAGATAAAACATGCAAATTGTCCTTGTGATGCAATGTTGTTCACATCTCATGTTCAAGGGGTGGCCAAATTGGTGTTGGGATTGTTATGGTGCTTACACACAATGGCCAAATATGTGATTAATGGGTTTGACACCCAATCTTTGTTATGTCTGAAGATGCCCATGTTGTGTTGTCCGATACTAAGGCTGATACAAAACTTTTGTTTTTTCTATATAATTTCATTACATTATTTCTATACCACCCCTCTTGCTGATCATGACTCAAGGTGGTTTGCAAAACATTTTAAATATAAAATACAATAGATGAAATAATATAATACATAGATAAAATACATAATCAAAAACAGTTCCATCAACACATAAATACATTAACCCAGGACAGAAAAATGCATCACCATATTCCCATGTCCACGCCACCCTATACCGCCCTATGCCTCTCTCTCACCAAGGTACCATTTCACCCCTCCCCAAACGTCTTGTACCCCTCCTCTCACTAGAGGTACCAAGGCCCCCTCCCTAACCCATTCCCCCTTCACTCCCTGCTCTCACCAGGGAGTGAAAACTATCTCCATATAACCCACCCACCAGTTCCTAAGGTTACTAATTGCCCAACCGGACCGCGTCTGATTGTATGTTCTGTACAGCGCCAGGTTTTGCAACTGGCACTTTATAAATGTTTAATAATAATAATAATAATAAATAACCAAAACCACCCCCTAACAAACATCGCTGCCTCCCATTAAAACATCCCCCAAAATCCTACGTTCCTCAAGCCCCCTCCAAAGGGCCCCTCCAAAGGTCATGCCCCTTTTGATGTCCCCATTCAGAGGGGGCCCCCACAGCACACCCCTGCAGCGTGGCGACAGCATCTGTTGGTCTTCATCCTTATTGGTCATCTGTCCTGAGCCATCCAAGAAGGGTGGGGTAGAAATGTGTTTAGCCTCACAGGAAGAGGGTTCCCAGCCCCTCTCTGCCCCTGAACAGCCACCAATTGGCCTGCACCCTTTGGTTGTTGCCCTTCAGGCACCACCCAAGGGCTCTGCCCTCGGCAGCCTCTGACCCTTATAGAGGGGAGGAAGGAGATGTTACCTAGGAAGGAGAATAATGCAACATATTCCTTTTGAAACCTTGAAAAGGAAAAATACACTTAAATGCTCTTTGGAGACTCAGTCCAAGTTACTCCACTTCTTTTCATCTGTTTGGTCATGATCCACCTGTCAAGTACTACTTTGAAGTAAGTTTTAAACCTTCTTTTGGAGTAAGTTGTTGGTGGATCATAAGTTCTGAAACCTAGTGGACAAAGCACTTAAAAAGGGTCTTTGTTGGTGGGATGTATTATATTTATATAAAAAATTGGTGGAAAACAAATTAAAGTACAAATTAAAGGACAAAGCTACAACCACAGACATACTGGATAAACTTTGTAATCAAAATGTTAAGTATGTACAACCTGGTGTTCATCTGCCATTTTGTTGATTTCCACCCATACTTGCAAATCAGCAGTTGTTCTCATCATGCTAAAAAGCAGTTTGCTTGGTGTCAAAAATCAAGTGAGGGCATAGGGAAGAAAACGTGCATGTTAAGTTAAACACAGTAAGTTAAACATGCAAAATAAATATATGAAATTGAACATATTGGGTGAAATTCTCAGCTTGCATACACTGCCTGCACGAACAGTGCTCAGGCAGAACATGCACATGCACACGCAGAAATCCCCACGGGGCACACATGCAACCCAGGCCGATGCAAGCCTCTGAGCCCACAAGACCTCGTAGCCCGAGGGATGGCAGGGGTATACATGCCATTTTCATTATTAAAATAATGATAATGAAAATTTTGTTTTCATTATTTTTATTGCAATAACAAAAATGACAAATAATAATAATGAAAATAGAAATGAAAGCAACCTTTTGTTTTTGAAAAAAATAAAAAACTAAAAAATGTATTTCCACCTATACTATAATTTATTCTTATTCAATTCTGATGAAACTTTGAGATATTGTACCCCAAAAAGAGGGCACTATGTGTCCCAATTTTGGAAAGGATTAGATAAAGGGAAATGATATTAGAAGCCATTGAATGTTGTGACTTTAAGAAAAACTCCATACAAATTCATGGCTCCAACTTATTTATCTTCAATCCAATTTACATGATACCTGTGAATTTTATGTCCCTCCACAAGATAAACACTTCTACCAGTTTTCAGAAAGTTTGGATAAAGGGTCCTGATGGTATAAGACATTAACTTTAATATATATTTCCAGTGGTAACATGTTTATATTCTATTCTGTTTACAATAAATTTGACAGGAATGTATCAGGATGAGGATAAGGCACAACCCAAAAGACTGATAGATACATTCGCTAGCCAATTACTTCTTGCTTCCAGCTGTACAGGACCAATCAGTAGTGGAGGCTCCCATGGGGGCAGCCTTCAGGCAAGCATAGAAGCGAAAAAAACTGGGACTTTGGGGATAGCATCCCAGCAATCAGGAGACATAGGGTATTTTCAGACGTGACAGGGCTGATTGGCCCCGGCATGGAAACAACCCTTTGATTCCCCGCCAGGGCCACCGCGTCACGGGCTAACAGACGCAGTGGTCGATCCCCACAGGGAATCCGAGGAGGGGGCAGGGCTGTGAAGTGCAACGTGCAGCCACACAGCTCCACCCCCCCACGCTGCCCCATCCGCCTGCCCGCCCGCCCTCCAGGAGACGGGCGGGTGCCGTGGCCAATGCAGCCGCAGAGCCCGGCCGCCCCCCCCCCGGGATTGACCATGGCCTGGAATCCCTCTGCGGATTCTGGGTCATGGTCAGGGGACAGAATTTACTGTCCCCTTCATCACGGGGGAGAATCTCATTCACCACACAATCGGGGATGGTCAGGGCAGGACCTCCGATCACGTGGTGAATCTGATTCCCCTTCAGTGATTCATGGGGGTGAACATCTTGGGGGGGAATATTTGTTCCCCCCATCAGACATTACGGGATCACTTTCACCCTGTGCAGATTCACTGTGGTTGCCTGTGATCTCATAACATCTGAAAATACCCATAGTTTACATATCCAGGCTGGCCAATTATCATCACAATCACATCCTGCAGCACTGTAACGGAGGACATACGAGAATCTCTATTGGCTCTTTCCTAAACAGATGCTTCTGACTTCCCAGTCAGTACCAAGTGCCAAGATGTTGGGATGGTCACAGCACAGAATGAGGATATTTGGTTGACATTTCTGCTGGCCAATTGGCATCACAAGCTGATCTTATACCACAGTGACACATAAGAGAATCCCTGGCATAGGCTACTTCTCTGCATATGCTGTACAGGCATATAAAATTGGGACCCTTTATCACATATTTCTGATATTTGGCAGAGATGATCCTGAAAGTGTGATATACAGCCCTGAAAAATATAATGTACACTGATTGGACTACAAAGATGTTACCGTCAGACATACATTTATAAATGAATTGCTTATACCACCAGGACCCTTTATACAATCATTATGAAAGTTGGCAGAGATGGTAAATATGGGAAGGGATATAAAGTTTCCAATTTTAATATACATTAAATGAGAGCCAAAGAAGTTACAGCTACGAATGTATACGAAGAATTTTGAAAAATAATATAATTCATCTGCTTAGATTCCTTCATTCAATTGTTCTGGAATTTGGTACACTTAATTCCTTCCATTGGAGGTACACACCTTCCGAGTTTCAGCCAAATATAGTGAAAAATAAAAATGTTACAGCCAAAAATGTGTTTTCCATTGAAACCAAAGGAAAATGAAAACAAAAGCAAAAATGAAAACAAAAAATTGATATTTATGAAAACAAAAATGACATTTAAATAATAAAAATACAAAATGAAAAAGAAAAACAACATGGGCCCCTTGCACACCTTTAGGGGATGGAGCAGTCACAGCTTTAGCTCCATTCCCTGGGCCGTGGAGTGTGTGGGCTCGGGGAGGTCACACTGGTCTGGGTTCCACCTGTGCCCCACAGGGCTTGCTGTGTGCATGGCACACTTGCACACCTAAGCACCCACATTATGACTATGCACCATGTGTAGGTACAATGTATGTGAGCCAGAGAATTGCACCCATTAAGTTAAACATTCATATTTTGCTTTTCCAAAACCCTGACCACTTTTGGCATTTGCTTTTTCTGGGGGAATATTTTCAGCTGTCCAATAGAGTGAGAGCTTATAGCAAGCAAGATGTATATAACCAAATCTTTCATAAGCCTTTACTTTAAAGGAAATCAGTTTGTTTGTGATCACACCATTCAGTACTTGAGTGCTCTATTGGCCAAACTTAAGGTATTTTGGTCTTTCCCTCTAGGATTATAACCTGGGGGGCTAAACAAGGAAGCATAAATAAATGTGATTTTAATTTTAGTAGCAGAAATAAATTTTGTTATACATTCATTGAAATATATATGATATTTTGTGACATAGTTGCAAAAAAGTGTATTTGTTCAAACTTCAGCACTAGTGCAGGCCTTCAGTTTTGTAGCTATGAGAACTAGGTCATTAATTTTATACAATTGTGTTATTTGGCACCACACTGTGTTTTTCTGGGAAGTGTGTTGACAGTTGGTCCAAAATATTTTAGTTACAGGCCATTAAAATTTATCCTGACTTTGGAACCATACACTACTCCTCACACAAGGATGCGTTCCATTGCAGGCCTGTATTTGCTCCCTTCCTAACTTGACCCTGGGGAATGATTTGTATGATTCCACCAAGATACACTTATATTTACCTCAAAATATTAGTGGCTATGGGGAAAACCATTTAGAAGTTAAGGAAACTTAAAAAGAAATGTTAAAGTGCCCAACTTTGTGTCCCTCTATTTCAAAACAATCAAATCTCTACTTCATTCATTTCCCATTCTCCAGCTCCTGCAGCAAATGAGGCATATTCCTACAGACTCCAAGATAATTCATTAGGCAATCCTGATTATTTTACTGAGCAACAGTACCCATCCTGTATAATGAACAAAACAGGGCTTCTGTTGGAACAGTTTATAAAAGCCTCCCTCCACTCAATCCATGTTCCGCTTAAGTTCTCCACCAGAGTGGAAATGAGTAGTGAATTTATTATTCATGACATGGGGTGTGTATGTCATTTTTGTTATTACAATAATGATAACGAAAATTGCCATTTTCATTATCGGTATTGCAATAATGAAAACAACAATCAAGATTAACGACAACAATAACGAAAATGACAATGTTGTTATTGTCATTATTATTAATGACACAGTTGTGGTTTTGTTTTGGATGGAAATGGAGAGGGGAGAGGGAGCGGACATCTCACAGCCCTAAAGAGGCTTGAACTCTTGAAATGTGCCTGTGTTGGGAGGGGTGAGCAGCTCAGTAGTATCTGATGGATGTATCGCTGGCCAATGAGCAGCGCAAGGAGGCCCCAACAGTCTCATGCCACTCTGTGATTGCTCATTGACTGATGCCTCCCACAACCAATCAGGGGGTTCTAGGAGAGGGCACTGAAACCCTTTATAATGGAAGGGCCGTGTTGTTTCTCTCTGTTCTGTGAGAGTTCTCTGCCTGTCAGGTTGCGTTTTACAGAACTGTGGTGCTTGCACACAAAAAATCATCTACTCTAGCTATTCTAATCTATATGTCTATAATGTATATGTTGTTTATCTCTATTCTTTGAGAGCTCTCTGCTTGTCAGGTTGCATTTTACAGAACTGTGGTGCTTGCACACAAAAAATCCTCTATTCTAACTATTCTAATCTATATGTATATAATATATATGTTATAGACATAAAGATTAGAATAGTTATATAGATAATTTATAGGGATGTGCGAACACGGTTTGGAAGTTCATAGTTCGGACCGAACTCGACTAGTTCAGTCGACTGAACCGAACTTCCAAACCGAACTCAAATTCAACCGAAATGTTCAGTCAAATCCGAACCAGTTCGGAAGACCAAAAATAGCTTAAAACACCAGTTTTGAATGTATGAACTCAGTTTGGAAGTTCGGAAGTTGACCAAATTTGACTAGTTTGGTCGACTGAACTGAACTTCTGAACCGAACTTGATTTTTGAACCGAACCGAACCGAATTTCCTAACTCGGTTCTGTTTGCACATGTCTAATTAGATTTGTATAAATATGTTAGGTTTAGATTAGGCTTTGTATAATTAGATCACATAAAGTACATATTTGGTATCTATATTGATACCAATAACGATTAAAAAAAAAATCTTTGTGAAACTGGTACCGGTATCAATAATGACAAAAATTAAAATGACATTGCATTATAACAATAATTATAAAACAACACATTTTGATAATGACAACAATAATGATAACGAAAAACGGCGTGGGACCCTGATACATATCCCTATTCATGACTATTATCCACATTTTTTGTTATTTTATTATTATTATTATTATTAACAAACATTTATATAGTGCCAGCAGTGTACCTGGCACTTTACAAAGTAATAAAATAGACACGGTCCCTGCCCCTAGGGCTTACAATCTAAGAGATTGCCACCCTGAGATGAGTGGGGTGGATAATAAATATAGTAAACAAACAAATAAATAAATAAATAATAAAAATTTTAGTAGTCCTGTGCATACCAGCAAAATATCCGCAATGGAAAATGGGTGCTACTACTCATGTGCCTGTTTTGATTTTAAAACAGGGGAACTTTAGTTTGTAAGCTCTTGGGCAGGGACCGTGCCTATCTTATTCTCTGTAACGCACCAGGTATATTGCTGGTGATATATAAAAGATACTACTACTACTACTACTAATAATAATAATAATAATAATAATAATAAATAATGTGTGTGTAAATGCCCACATTTTTTATAAGCCATCCGACATATAGAGACTATAGCACATGAAGGGAGGAACAGAACCCAGGGCCCTTAGTACAACTGTCAAGCCACACTGGAAGGGTCCTTTTAAGGCTACAGCCTTAAGCTCTTTATGTGACCGATCCCACTCCCTTCCCCTCCATCTTGGTGGGGAGTGGTGTTTGTCCCTGTTCCAATCAGGAGGAAAGGAGCAATTTTGGTGGGGAAGGTTGCTGCCAGGTTGGGGAGTTTGAGCCTGGCTAAGGTTGTCTAGCAACCTCCGCTTCGGTGCAAAGGTAAGCCTTGCATCATGGGGCTTCCCTACCACTACCTTAGGTGCCCTCAGCCATCTCACATTGTGACTGAGGTGCACACAGGAGAAGAAACCATGAGCACCCACTTACCCACCCTGGAATTAGATGGTGATACCATGGGACAAGTTCTTTTCAATGTATTCATTAATGATCTGGAAAAGGGTATTAAGAGTGAGGTGATCAAATTTGCAGATGGCACCAAGTTATTCAGAGTAGTCAGAACACGAGCAGATTGTGAGGAGCTGCAGCAAGATCTTGCAAGACTGGGTGCCTGAGCATCTAAATGGCAGATAAGATTTAATGTGGACAAGTGCTAAGTGATTCACATTGGGAAAAATAATCCAAATTATGAGTACACAATGCTGGGCACTAAGCTAGGAGTTACCACTCAGGAAAAGGATCTGGGCATGATTGTGGATAATACACTGAAATCCTCAGCCCAGTGTACCACAGCAGTCAAAAAAACAAATAGAATGTTAGGAATTATTCACAAGGAAATAGAAAATAAAACTGAGGATGTCATAATCTATACAAATCAATGGTGAGACCGCACCTTGAATATTGTGTGCAGTTCTGGTCGCCACATCTCAAAAAAGACATAGTGGAACTAGAAAAGGTACAGAGAGGGACAACAAAAATGATCCACGTTATGGAACAGCACCCGTATGAGGAGAGGGTTGATAGGTTGGGGCTCTTCAGCTTGGAAAAGAGACAGCTGAGAGGAGATATGATAGAGGTCTATAAAATCATGAGTGGTGTGGAACTTGTAAACAGGGAATGGTTATTTACCCTCTCAACTAGTACTTAAACTAAGGGACACTCCATGAAACTCACAGGTGGCAGAGTAAGTATTTTTTCACTCAGCGTACAATTAGGTTGTGGAATTTACTGCCAGAGGAGGTGGTCAAGGCCAGAAGTATAGCTGAGTTTAAAAGAGGTTTGGACAAGTTTCTGGAAGATAGTTCCATTAGAAGCTATTAGCCAGATAGGATTGGGGAACAAAACCCTTTACTGTCGGGAGTCTGGGGATGACCTACAGGGAATGGATCCCCCATTGTGCCCTGTTCGGTGCTTCTCTCAGGCCCCTGTGATTGGCTACAGTCCAAGACAGGATGCTGGACTTGATGGACCATTGGTCTGATTCAGTATGGCACTTCTTATGTTCTTATATTCTAATGAGCTATACAGCTGCCAATTTTGAAGCTGTGAAGGAATTTTTCCAGCAACCTCCGATTGGTGGTGAGGCAACTCTGGCCCTTTTTACATGGGCAGCAGTGGGTGTACTGCCACAGTGGGTGGAGGTAGGTGGGTGTCCTTTCCCAAGGATTCACAAAAATCTCCACCCACGGAGCTTCCTCCTTTTTGTTAGACGGTTCTGTGGGTGGAGACGGGTGGGTGATGGGTGGAGGTGGATGTTATGCATCCACCTCCACCCACTACCGGAGATGCACATGCACCTCCACCCACTACCTGTGGTGTTTTCACAGGCAAACACCAATTGAACACACATCCCCCCATTCACCACTGTGCCATTTCCATGGATGCCCCCATGGGTTTTAACACCCTCCAGCACACCCAGCAGGGTGGGAGTGGCATCCATGTAAAAACAGCTTCTGATGGGTGGTGAGGTGGTTTTTGCCTCACCACCACACCTCTGATTGGCATATGTGCAGAACAGAAAATGGCAACAAGGGAGCTGCGCATGCAGAAAATAGCTGTGGTGGCCAATTTGCACATGCACAGGGCATTTGGATGATTTTAAAGAATCTTGTGAGCTTCTCAAAAATCATATTGAGATTTTGTGAGATCTCACAAAGGGCTGTGAGTATCTCATGAGTTCTCATGAAAATGTTTTGCATTCTACTTTCAACTCTAGTTAGTACTGAGTACGGCTGTGACTTGGTCCTTATTTTTTTTTTTCTTATTATTTTATTTACTGAAGACCGGCACATTTGGTCTCGATTTTCTGAGTCCCGAGATTCTGAGGACCTCCCCAAAAATAAACCTTGACTGAGTGCAGATAGGGGGGTCAGAGGGCAGCAGGTGGAGAGAACAGTGCGGCAGGGGCCAGGGGAGGGAGGGAACAGGACAGTGTGGGTCTTGTAGAGGGTGTGGGGACCTAGCAGAGACTCAGGGGTGGGGTACGTAATGGTGATTGGGTGCCTAGTGGGGGGCTAGAATGCCCCAAACTAGCTGGTGACATCCAAGATGGCACCTGCAGCATACTGATGCTACCAGCACCATTTTGGGATGGTCTGAGCATATTAGAAAAGGCCATTTTTGTTTTAAAGCAAAAAACTTACCAGCCCAGAAAGATTTTGCAGGACCCCCTCCGGAGAGTAAGTACCCACCTCTGACCCCACACTAGGCCCCCTGCTAGGCATCTGCCCCCTTAAGTACTCCACCCCTGAGCTCCTTGCCCCCCACCCCTCCAAATTCTGAGTATTCTCTGAGGGTCTGAGGACCAGCCAAAACATTTGGGACCAATCCTCAGACCCTGGGAAATACTTGTGATTTTTTAAAATAAAATATATATTTGGAACAACCCTAGTCCTGAGTTAATAACTAGCATTCCCTGCCCTTTGGGAAATACCTACCTTCTGGGTGCCCATTTGTTGGTATTTCCCCACTGGTCAGCAAACCTGCCATTGCAGAACTTTTCAGGACTGTCCTTTTGCATGAATTTCCAGCACGTTTTGTCAATTACCAGCACTTTTACATTGTTAAGCTGCTAGTAGTTGGCAGCAGTTCAGTTCATGTTGTGTTCAACTAGCAAAAAATTGTGAAAAATCTGGCAAGTTTCCTCATCGTGCAAATGCCAACAAATGATCTGTTTCTGATGGAAACAACATTTGCTGTATTTTCTCGTTTCAGGCCTACATTAGGTCACTGGTCAGCACTAACTGAGTACTGATTTAATACCCAATATCAACAAGTCAGGCCGAGAACCGCAATTTTGGCAGGTTTACCCATTTTTGTGAGTATTCATTTCAGCTCTGCTTGTGGTCTTGCATATGTAAATTTTCTTTGTAAAACAGTAACCCCAATTCATTGTCCCTCCCCCTCCCTGTGTGTTAGAATCTCCAGTATCTTTACACAGTTCCTTTATCTAAAGCAGTCTTGAACCCCCAACCTTCTATTTACTTTTTAAAGCAATGCCACCAGACCTACCTACACTACTGTCCCTCCTAGTCAAACTATACACTTTTTCCATTTCACTCATAGAGATGGCCACTGTCAATTGGTAACATAAAGAGCTTAAGACTAAAGTCTTAAGAGGGCCTTTCCAGTGTAGCTCAGAAGTGTTGCTTCATGGCAGCTGTTCAAAGGGTCCTGGATTCTATTTTTCCAAAGTCTCTTTTTTGTCATCTGGCAAATAAAATATGTAGGTGTGTGTTCGGGGTAGATCTTTGTGTTTAGGGTATATTTTCCACTCCAAGAACATTTTTATGGGATGTGAAGTAAGTGCATTTCTGTCATGAATTCACTTACTATCGGTATTTTCAGACGTTACGAGATCACGCTCAGCCACGGTCAATTCCTATGTTGTGAGCGCTATCCTGTAATGTCTGTTTAGTGTTACACCAGATGTTCATCCCTGTGAATCATGGGGGGGAATCAGATTTACCATGCTTCTGTCCCTACTCACCAGAGAAGGGATGGAAGCGTGGTAAATCTGATTCCCCCCGCGATTCACGTGGGTGAATACCCGGCATCACACTAAACAGACGGGATGTTGACATGCTCAACCACGGGAAAACCCCATCATTGAGCGTGTCAGCGTCACGTCTGGCCACTGACCATGGCCTGGAATCGGCAGCGAGCACGGCTGCCCATTCCAGGCCATGGTCAATGTCCTGGGGCGGGCGGGCGTGGTGGCAGCATTGGCCACAGCGAAGGGATGGAAGCGTGCACATTGCGTCGCATAGCCCCGCCCCCTCCCCAGATTCCCTGCCGGGATCGGGCGGCGTGTCTGTTGGACGTGCCGCTTTGATCCCGGCAGGGAATCCCGAAGGTTGTTTCCATGACAGGGCCAATCGGTCCCGTCCCGTCTGAAAATACCCTTTGATGTTGTTGTGGGGTATATTTTATACCCTGAGAACATATTTTTATGTTTTGAGGTATAAATGTTCCCCAGTGATATTTCAGTGATAATTGCCTGTACGATGTCACAAGCAATGATATTTCATTGCTTGTGACATCGTACAGGCAATTAGAGCACACCACCTGTGAGGTGAAGTATGCCTGGCAAGCAAATTTCCAATACGACTCACACCGCCTGCTGTTTTTTGTTTTGTTTTTAATCCTCTACCCTTTTGCAAAGGAAACAGCATCCAGTTTGTGGTGCATCACCTTGTTGAGTGAAAAGTTAGAAGTGATAATCCAGAGAAGTCAGAGCTGATCTGATGACCTTGCCAAGATGCTGCCTATCCTGTATCATTCATCTTACGTGGGCATCAATCAGTTCTAATTCCAAGACTTGCCAGAAATAGGTGCCTTCTCACATTCACAGATTTCAGCTGTCACTCAGGATGGTTGGTGATCCACTAAATATAGCTGGCTATGGAAGCAACAATTAAACAACAGTGTCATTGGCCATTCTTTATTTACACGTGTACAACCTGATAAGTTGGTTCAGATCATCCACCCTACTTTTGGGTGGCATTGTAATGTCCCAAGATGTCGGATTTTCTTTGCTCCCCTTGCGCCACCATGTCATGGTGCATGGTAGATAGGAGCAGTACAGCTTTATCTTTTTGAGGGATATGGGAAACCAGTGCATGTGGCCCATCAAAAGCAAAGATTGATGACAGTGATTTTCTGCTTGGATGTGGCTGCATTTCGGGGAGGGGATTTCTAGATTATTGTGTCAAAGAGTACCATGTTAAGTTTTTCGTTAACAAATTTTTTTGCCAGTTCTGAATGAGACAGCAACCTCTGAATCCAACAACCTGTCACCAACAATTAAGTCTGTCCCTGGTGTGTACCACTTCGGAAGCTGCTTTACAAAAAGAGTTCATACATCATGAAATGCAGCCAGTTTGTCTGTGGCTCTCCATTCCTCACATGTTAGCTTGTTGTCGAACCTTATGTATTTCGTGAGTGCACAATTTAATCTGTCCAGGATCGGTTGCCCTGAAGTGAGGGTGCCCTGTGGATGCCTCCCACATTTCCTCCAAGGCTTCATGGTGTGCCTACCAGAAATAGGAGACCAATGTATGCCTTCAACTCTGTGAGGTCAAGGGGCTTCCACACATTGACTTTATTAGGGTTTCTTTCATTCTGTAGGCTAAATTAACGTTCCACCTCTCTGTTTGTCTCAAAACAGTTCAAAAGTATCCCTCACTGTATCTTTGTGTTACGCCCTGGACATTCATGTAAAATGTCACTGGTTGATCTGTGGTGAACTGGTTGTGGGTTTTCATTAGGGTTTTCATTAGGGTTGAACTGAATAGTTAAAATGTTATTTGCAAGTATTTCCGAGTTTCCAAGGACTGGCTTGAAATGTTCGGCCTCGATACTCAGTAAAATACTCAGTAAAATAAAACTGAGTACTGAGTATTTTACGAGTACCAAATACCCTAATATATGGGCAGGAAAAGCCCTGTATGTTACTGATTTGAAGATTTTATGAGTACTGAGTACTGACTACCTGACCAATTCCTTGGTTACTCAGTACTCAATAAAACCGAGTTGAATACTGAGATACTCGGTAAAAACTGAGTAATTTCAAATACTGAGTTTTATACCACTCGGTATACCATTCAGCACTAGTTTTTATACCATGTCCTTCCATTCTTTCTCCCATCTTGCTTTGCAGGCGAGTCTACATGGGATAAACTTACAAACTGAAACTAAAATGATAACTAGAAATTAACTGAATACAACAGGGATGCTAGCAGTTTGTCTCTCTGTAAATGGAGATGAGGTTTTGTCTCTGGGTGTCGTCTTTCCAAATATGTGCAAGATGTACTTCCTGGAACCACAATTAGTGTTTTATTGCGTGTGATTGGGGGATGTTAGCAGTTTGTTTCTGTGTAAATAGGGGGATGGGTTGTATCTCTCTATGGCATTTAAGAATACTTAAAGGTCTGCAAAAGTTGTTAGAGCCATTTACAAGTGCCTTGGGGCACATTTCTTTGCAAACAAACATGGGGTGTATTTATGACCACAATGCTTAACACTTGCTGGGGTAGAAAATGTACCTCCTGGTACAATCAATGGATTTCTGGGGTGGTTTTATTCCCCGGTGTCATTTTTGTTTATGGGTGGGGGGAATGGTAAATGGTAAATGGTAAGTGGCTGTACTTTGGGGACATTGTTTACCTAAAAGGTATAAGTCACAGAGTCACTACCATGTGAGTTTTTGCCCAAAAATATGCACCTGGGGTAGAATTTTAACCCCAAGACATATTTAAGATGCACCAGCTCCCAGGGTCATGGGAGGAAGGGGTTATTGGCTGCTGTGGCTTCTCGTTCCCATGGTTTATGCAGCTTTGTGTTATGCCAAGGTGCAGGTAGTTGAGCGAGGTTTGGGGTGGGGGGGTGCAAGGTCGGAGGGGAAGAGGAATGACTCCCCATGTGAGTTGTTTGCAGGGCCTGTCCTTGGCAGGGGGAGTGTATGGAGACTGCCTGTGTGACCATGGTGGCCACCTTCGGAGACACCTGTTAGAATCTTTGCCTACACACTCCACCTGAGTGGCTGCTCAGGGGTGACACATCCTCTCATCACCTTGTGTTTAAAAACATTCATTGTTTCCCTTGCTCATACTCTTTGCTCCCTTATAAATCACATTAGCCTTTTCTGCCATAGCATCAAAGCAGAAAATAAAATTCACCTGTGGATACTTGAATCTTTATTTAAGTAGAGTGATCTTTTTCTTTTTTTTTAAAGGAGGAAAAAAAATGGATACTGAAATGCCATCCTCGATTGCTGTCCTGGGTATTGCTGCAGGTATGGCCTTTTTTCCAAAGTATCTCGCTTGATTTTAAGTAAAAAAATAAGACATAAATACAATTTTATTTATTTATGCAAATAACCTGGAAATGGCCAAACTTGCTTTTCTAGAAACTCATTAAAAATAGTTGTGCTTTGCATTTTACTTTATTATTGTTATCTTTATTATTTTAGAGGTGTTACAAAACTAGATGATAGGAACTTATAATAGAAAGTGTAATCACTTTAACTGCTTTAGCAACATAATTTAAAACAAATAGAACACATTCTTTGAAAGGAGATACAGTTCTAAGTGTTTTCCTGTTTATCCCATGTAATAAAGTAATTTTATTTACTGAACATGTAACAAGCCCTGTTTATTGCTCTTTTACAAAATTTCAGCTAATCCCATGTTTCCTTATCATGGTGTCCTGCAATATGATACTGTTTGAAAAATGCCTGCTAGAAAGTTTAGACATGGTCGTTCAGCTGCAGTCTTCTTGGGACACCCAATCTCTATTATGCTTGGCTTTGACTGAGCAACTACTGCCAGATTCAGCAAAAAAGCACAATGTCCTCTTCAGCTGGACACTTCACCAGCTGGTCAATAACTTACACAGAGTTTTGCTTTACACTTTCTAAATTGTCCTGGGGATTGGATAGACAACATATAAAAATATGATAGGAAGATGATGGATTATAGGTCACAAGTCTCATTTCAGCCATACAAATAAAACATCATGCTTGTGTGTTATGATAGTACATTTAATGGACAGAAATTAACAGATGTTGATTGCATTCTAGTGCTCACAGCATACCAAAAAACACAGAGGAATGTTTAAAGATTGTAAAGAGACTTTATCATTGGATGCTTGTAAAATGGACCTCAAGTAGCAAAAACATTGCAAAGACAGTTCAGTAGTTGTCTGGATTTGGTTTAAAAGCTCTTCTCTGCCAAATGTAGTCCTTAAAATTGTATGCATTTTAGTTTAAAGTGAATGGTAATTCTTTTCCTTCCCCTTCCTAAGTAATACTTTATAGCTGTCCAAACAAGCTTATAGCAGACTCTTCTTAAAATAAAAATTCTAGACAAACTGCTACGGTTATAGCAGACTTCTTAAAACAAAAATTCTAGACAAACATTGGGGAAATGTATCAATGAAACTTTGTAGTTTAGTGCTATTTAGGATTACATAAATTATCTCTGCTAATGTATGAGGCAAGATGCTCAGACCTTATTTATATTAACAAATTGATGAGCTCAAAATGTAAAGTATTTATATAATGGTGTGTGTGTGTGTGTGTGTGTGTGTGTGTGTGTATGTAGCTGATTATCTGAAAGTAGAGTTATCTTAATTTGTTTCTATCTATTGGGAGGGTCGTTGTTAGCCCTCTATTTTCTGCTATGCAAATTTATTTTCACTGAACTATTTATCAGCCAGTTGTTAGAACCCTCTTTACATTCACTGAATCTTAAAATGTTCATTGATATGAAGCTTGTCATTTGTGGTTCCGTGGAGCAATAATTTTTACTTGGTAAAGTACATGTTCAGTGACAAAAATAATGGAAGTACTCTCTATTTTTATTAACAAATTGATGAGCTCAAAATGTAAAGCATTCTTTCACTGTTTGGCTTCTTCCCAATCATGTAGCTAGCCCATCTGTATAAACATTGTTTGCCACTGATTCATTTAAATGTAGATTTAGAAATTTAGTCCAACTCAATTATGTGATCACAAGCTAATGTATGTGTAAAGCTTACACTGCAGATATAGGATGCTTCCAGACCTCGCTCCCTCCCCGAGCATATTCTGGCTGCGGAAGGAAATGCGCAGCCAGGATATGCATGGGGTACCACTGGTCTGAAAGCACCCCCATGCAATTTTGCCGGTAAACACCCACAGAGATACAGAGCAGGATTTCCTGCTCTGTATCTCTACTGGTATTTGCGGGCAAAGTTGCGCAGGGGGGCTTTCAGACCGGTGGCAGGCAGAATATGCTTGGGCTTCACAGAATTCACAGAATTCCTTTTTGCATTAATTGCATGTGTACAACAAGGGAAAGCCCTCTTGCACTTGCCAGAACGATTCTTTTTCTTGAAATTCCCTGCGGTGGCTGCCACAGTTACATTTCAAATTGTGAAGCTGGCACCCAAAGGCCACTAGAATTTTCACTGCTGTGATTTCAGCAGGATTGAACAAGATGCTGGGTGCTTTTAAATGAGATGCATCCACACATGGCCCACCACTGCCCATATGTTCAAGCACTCATTTGAATTGATGCATGGGGAGGCACACTCCCATACGAGATCCATGCACTGGCCACCCATGGCCACACACGGAGCATTCCTGAAAAATATCGAGTGTCCTGTGTGGGCCAGAGTGGCTGCCTCCATGATAGGGCAGCCATGCTGGGATATAAGCTGCCTGTGTGAAGAACTCGCTGTCCCCATATACTTCCCGTGCATAAGCACTCCACACCCATCCCACGCACTGACTGACCATGGATGCCCCACCTCCCTCCCACCATTCTCATTTAAAAACAACCACTGTCCTTGGATCATCTTCTTTCATGCTGTCATATTTGCTGGTGGGAAATAAAGGTGGGAAGTCAATTGTCCAACACATCAATAGATAGCAGCAGCTCTTATCGAAAATGATTCACCAGTAGTTTACGCAATCTGTGTGGCAGAAATGGTAAGTGAACTGTCAAAACTCTTATTATAAACTATTGTGAATGAACTGGTGCTGAAACTTGGTCCTCAGAAAACTTTGAAATGCACTAAGGATTCCGGTCTTCAGTTCGGAATTTCTGGGTTTTGAAGTTCCACGAATCAACGCTGTTCCCCAGAAAAGTTTGGAAAACTTCAGAAGCTTCCATTGAATACTGGTGCTGCTGCGTACGTGGCTGGAGTTGAGCTTCTGGAAATGAAACTTAGTGCCATATTTGGTAGGAGGGGGTATGGAAGGGGACAGTTGAGTGATGGTAAGCCTGATGGCAAATTTTGATTGGCCGGCCAAGCCAGATAGCACAATTTGATTGGCTGGCAGGGCAAAATAAAAGTGTCTGCACAGCCATTTTCCATTGTCTTTGGTGAATATGGCTGTGTGCTACACTGCTGATCTGTGAGTAATCAGCTGTGGGGGGAAGGGGTGCATGGCATGGAATGACATGTTTTGGCCTGACCTGTCCATAGGGTCAATGATGGGGGATGGAGGGTTATGTTTTCCACCATATCGTGTTTTTAAAAAATATATAATTGGGTGCCACCTTTCTGCTGCCTGCTGCTTGGTTGGCACCATGAGGCCAGAGGGGATTTTGCATGGCTCTTCTTGCCTGGGCTGTTCAAGTTACCATCATCGCACCACACCAATGCCATGCCTTTTTTAAAAAATAAGTGGGTGCCTCTGTGTGTGTGTGTGAATATCTGGTTTCTTTGTTGTGGGTGTTATACTAATTTTCTTTGCTGGACTGCGTGGCTTTTGGTGGAATTTCTGCATGCAATTGCACTTTTTTGTGTGGTTGTGTTGTTGTCTTCTTTCTTACCATGGCTATGGCATGGCACAGTACAGATCCTAACTGTAAAGTGTAACTGTAACTTCTACTGCTCTGCCTGCTGCTTAGCACAATGAGGTCAGAGGGATCTCTCTGCCTGGCTCCACTTACCCTTGCCTGGGATGTCCAATTTACCAGTGCTTACAGTACCAATGCCATGCTTTTTAAAAAAATAAGAGGGCGTCCCTGGGTGTGTTTGTAAATGTCTGGTTTATTTCTTGTGGGTGTTACAATTTTGTCTACTGGGCTGGCTGGCTTTTGGTGGGATTTCTTTATGCCGTTGCATTGTTTTGTGGGGTTGTTATATTCTTCCTGAGTGAATGTCCCATCCTTGCTAACCTGCTTTTCTGTGCACTGCTTGGTTAGCATAATGATTTTATGTGAGTGCACTCTCTGCTGATGGTGGACCATGCTGTGGGTACACTACTGTTCCGAAGTTCCAACCTCCAAGTATTTCCGAGGTCTGGAATTCCAAGTTCTGAATTATGGGTCCTTGGAAAATGTTCCAAAGTTCCATCAAGTACCTGGACTGAATACCCAGAAATTCAGAAATTGGCTCAAGAACCTGGAAGTACTATTTGGTATAGCCCTAATATGAAGTGTGTGTTTGTATGTGCACCAGTTACCATATTAAAAATGCAGTTTCTTGCCAATTTAATTACTAATTACCAAGGGCTAATTGTGTAAAATTAAAAATGGACCAAAACTGAAATGTCAACCCCTTCAAATACTGGACTGGTTGTTTGGCTTTTCCTTCCTAGAGTTGAATCTGACTATGTATCTTTGGTTCCATTTTTAATGTGTTTCAGATGCATCAGTTAGCGTACTATGAAAATAGCCAAAATAACAAAAAAAGGATGTGTATATCCGTTTTTGTAAGATTTTCATCATTCAAGACTATGTCATTTCTTTAAGATGAACAATGATACATTTCTGCTATCATGGGGAAAATCTTACCCAAATGACAGGAACATGTATATCTAACCTCAAAGCATAACTCTGACTATTATTTGATCTAAAACTCAAAGCATGAACCTATGTAGAGCTGGAATGGGTAGAGCATGGGTACTTGCATTTTCAGGTAGTCTATTGGGTGTGTGATCAGTACCTGATTAACAGGTCAGGAACCCAATTCCCCAAAATACCATGCATTAGCTTTACTGATGTACTGCAAATCAGTAAAGGAACATGGGGTGATTTCAGACGTTACGGGCGGGCGGTTCACCACAGTGGATTCCCGGTGGGGGTGAACAAAGCAACCACCCCCCGGGGCTAATAGCCCTGAACAGACGTGACGGGACCGGGACCACAGATGGGAATCGGGCCACCAGATCAC
>QEPC01005125.1:2995256-3013300 GCA_003113815.1 Sphenodon punctatus
TTCTATCTTTTACAACAAAAAGCCAGGCTGGGCAGGGTGGGTGGGGGGTGTCCCCCCTTCCACCCGCGCAGCCTGGACTCGGGGAGGTTTTTTTTTTTTTAAAACTGTTTGGCTGGGGCTTTAATTTTTTTTACATTGCAGCCATTTAAAAATGGCTGCAATATAAAAAAACCGGCACACTGAAATCCGGTACCGGGGCCGGATTACCGGGCCGAATCCGATAATGCCGGTACGCCTGATACCGGCATTATCGGATACCGGATTTTACCGGTTTCCCACCCCTAGTCAACGGTATCAAATGTAGCCAAGAGATCTACTAGGATCAAGAGGTTGAATGACCCGGGTCCAACTCATGGGAGAGGTCATCGACCAAGTCCACAAGTGCAGTCTCCATGCCATATCTAGGGCAAAAACTGGACTGCAAGGGATAGAGAAAGTTAATCCAGTCTAGATGCTCCTGCAACTGCCAAGCCACCACCCGCTCAATAACCTTCCCTAAAAACGGAAAGTTAGAGACTGGCCGATAGCTGGCCAGGACACCAGCATCCAATGATGATTTCTTGAGAAGGGGCCACACCAGCACCTCCTTAAGGCAGTCTAGCACCCTGCCTTCCCCCAGGGAGGTGTTGACAACCCCCACCAGCAACAGCCCTAATGTCTCCTGGATGGCCTTGACCTGGCTGGTCAACGGTATCAAATGTAGCCAAGAGATCATGGGCATGGGTCTAATTCACGATAAGTGGCTCAGACAGACCTCAGGGCATCCCCCGCATCTGAGGGCAACATATTCTGAAATTCATCCCACAAAAAAGGACAAGGCAGGGCTTCTACTGCCTCTGATTCACCCACTGCTAAAAGTGTGGTGTCAAAACTGTGGAGGATCTGAGTGATTTTATCTGCAAAAAAGTCCACAAACAAATCACAGCGGGCATTTGATGACTCTAAATCCAAGTGGAGGGAGACCAGATTGACCAGCCCCCTCACCACCTGGAAAAGCTCCACCAAGTGTGACTTAGAAGATGCAATGCGGGCAGCAAAAAAAACTTTCTTTGCTGCCTGCACAGCCACGACATAGGTACATAACTAGATTCTATGTCACAATCTGTCAACGTCAGCATGCGAGTGATGCCACCATCGCTCTAACTGTCGCCCTTCCCGCTTCATCTGCTGCAGCTCCTCTGTATACCACAGAAACGTGCATTGTCGGCGGTTCAGGAGCGGATTCCTGGGAGCCACCTGGTCAATGACCTCCACCAACTTGGAATTCCACATGGTCATGAGGTCATCGAGTGAGCAGTCATCGAGATCAGAGGATAAATCCCCATGAACAGTCTGGATTGGAACCTTCTAGGTTCCATAAACCGTCGGGGGTGAACCATCATAATTGGTTCTGCACCCTCCCGGGGGCTGACATGCACCAGGATACCAGCCTGGAGGAGATAATAATCCATCCATTACAAGGGTATCTACCATGTCAGGGTGAGTCTTGGTGTTGGGAAGGTGGGAGATGGGCATTAGGGAACATGAGTTCTCTCCAGCTCTCTGGACATGCTAATTGATATTGATATCCCAGCAAAGTTGTGTGTGTCTCTCTGTGTCTATGTATGTCTGTGTTCTCAAACAGTCTGTAAAGATAGTGAGCAACAGGTTTCCTTGTTTCCAGCTCACACAAGACTCCTGGAATAAAAACTGAACGGATTACATGAAAACAGAGAGAGAGAGAGAGCGCGCGCGCTCTAACCTGCTATCTGCTCTGACTGTCTGCTTCTGAGGGTCAGGAACAGGACTGGAGACAAAGCGCATCTTTAGACATAACAAAGATCAGGTGTCAAAACTCTTAAGCATGTGTTTGGCCATTGGGTGTAAGCACCCAACACTCATTTTGCCACCCTTTGAACACGTGATGTGAACACCATTGCATCACAAGGACAATTTGTATGCTCCGGCTGAACACTTGGCCAAAATTGTGTCTAATGATACCATGTGGTGTGTAAGCAGGTACACACAGGGAATGAGGTGGCAGTGCTTGCATGCTGAGATCAGGTGGCAATCCAATTTGCCCAAAGAAACAGCATCACTTGGTGAATACAGGGCCAAACTGGTGTTCATATCAAGATCAAAACACACATTCAGACACCCATTGATGTTATGTCTAAAGACACCCTGAGTGTACTTTCAGATGTAATGGCATGAAGGGTTCACCATGGATGGACCCAATCTGGTACACAGCTGCTGGTCCAGAACTACCACCAACCTGGTCTTGAGAAGACTGTTTCCCAGAACAAACATGATGAGGGCTAAGTGTGAGCAGAGGGCAGTCCTGTCCTCACCATGGTCTGGAGTGTCGGAGAGGCTGGGAACAAATGTGATGATGGCTCTGACCAGATTCAGTCTGCTCCAGGAACCACAAATGTTGCTCTGATGTGTAGACATGGCTGACTGTGGGCAAAAGAAGCCAATTCTGCCACTCCTGCCTGCCCACAGACGGGATCTGTGACGGTGGGGGAGGAGGGAGGAGCAGACAAGTGGACTTCCCCAAAGAGGATGCCGCCAGTCACAGGTGGAACTGGCCATGAGCCGAGATAGTTGAAGAGCAAAGCACATCCACAGAACAAGATAGAGAGCATTCCAGAACCAAGCTGGCAGCACAACACATCCACTATGTTCAGCAAAGCAGGGGTCAGCAGTCCCACAAACAGGGGGGGGGGAGAGGAAAAAGTCCTGGGCGGGGGGCTCAGTACAAATGATGGAAAGGTAGCTGCAGCCTGTCACTTCTGAAAAGAAAGTCACAGTCGCAAGGGAGGGAGGACAGCAAAGCCCACCACATTACCCAGTTCCATGGGCGAGGACAGAGTTCTATATTGGACATCACCATTCTGGCTGTGCATTAAGCAGGGTCCACACAAAGTTCAGATCTGAGAGGTCAGAGGCCGTACGAGAAGGGGAGATGGTAAACCCATCCACTCCACATACAAGGGCCAATGAAACATGCTCCTCCTGTACCCCAGAGCCCCCATATGGAAAGTAGTCCGGTAATATAGTTCAATAGGGTCCTCAATGGTCAAACCCACCTGGACATCAGAGCAAGTCCAGACCTCATATAGTGCGTTAAGTTCAGAGTCTGAAGGCTTCTCTTTCAGGTATGGGCCACTAATTGGGCCCTCCAGGTTGTTCATCTCAAGCATCCTATTAAGACAGGCACTATGGGACCGGCCATGGCCATGGGTGCTGAAAAGAGCATAGGTGAAAGACAGCTCAATAGATGGACCCACAGTAGCAAAGCACAGGCAAAATTTAGGCAGCTCGAATATCTCCCCCAAAGCCAGGGTTTCCTCAGGTCCCCATGGAGTCACAGCACCCCGGGTGAGGGGAGGTGCACCATTGCAAAACACCCAGCGGCCGAGGTCATGGGCCCGCTGGCAGCATGTGGGTCCACTAGGGGAATGCCCAAGATGATGGAGAAACTGGCTCATGAACTCAAAGCCCACACGGCTAGAAACGGGATCTGCAAGGAGATGCTGAATATCCTGTCTGTGTCAAATGTCCGCCAGAGACATGGTTGCCCACACACTCCAATCACCGTACCAGAGAGCACAGTAACAGAAGGACATCCAGACATGGTGCAAACCTACAAGGAAAGGAACAGTGAATGAGCCCTACTAAGACATCACACAGCCATGACAAAGGAAACCAGACCATAGTCCCCCTATCAGCAAGGTCATAAGATAAGAGTGGCATGCAGACACCACAGGCAATGCCAAGCAGGAAAAGAGAAAACCCAATGAGGAGGGAAGGGAAACACGAAACGGCATCCATGTCCCACAATCAACTGCATCAAAGAGAAGGGGCTGGGGGGGCCAATAATGCCAAACACATTGAGACAAAATATGTACAGGGGAAAGGAGATCTGCCACTTTTGAGGCTAAAGAGGGACATGAACTGCAGGGAAGACACCCAAAAGCAAACCCACAGTGTGGTAGGCCAACAGTTACATGCAATCCCTGAATCAAGCACCACTATTGGGGCTCACTCAACCCACCCATACACATGGGCGGGGGGAACCTGCACCCCACCCATGGAAAAGAGCTGCACCTATTCGAAATGGACTATCCCACAAAGATCAAAGGGCTCCAATTAGACGCAGAGTTGTGCATAGGACCATCAGACCTATATGGGCAGATATACAGCACAAGCAATCCGGCACTCATTTGCCTCAGACCAGCAGGGATAATACTTCTGTGGTCGAGTTAATGTGTCTGTTCTTTGCCATCCAGCACACCATGGATGCGGTTCAGGTTGATGCTTATCATCAACTCCACATCTGCATTTTGGATTGGTACAAACAGCATCATTTGTTGTTGAGAACAACCATAGATTATTACCTGATGTCTTGCAGATCTTCATGTACCTCTGCGATCTACAGGCCAGTCTCTTCAGGATTGCCTAGAGGCATTGCCATTCACCATTCACACATGCAGCTGCGCACCCTTCAGAGAACCATCAGAGCCAGGCTCCAAACAACAGGCAGAAGATGAGGGTCACCTGGNCAACAGGTTTCCTTGTTTCCAGCTCACACAAGACTCCTGGAATAAAAACTGAACGGATTACATGAAAACAGAGAGAGAGAGAGAGCGCGCGCGCTCTAACCTGCTATCTGCTCTGACTGTCTGCTTCTGAGGGTCAGGAACGGGACTGGAGACAAAGCGCATCTTTAGACATAACAAAGATCAGGTGTCAAAACTCTTAAGCATGTGTTTGGCCATTGGGTGTAAGCACCCAACACTCATTTTGCCACCCTTTGAACACGTGATGTGAACACCATTGCATCACAAGGACAATTTGTATGCTCCGGCTGAACACTTGGCCAAAATTGTGTCTAATGATACCATGTGGTGTGTAAGCAGGTACACACAGGGAATGAGGTGGCAGTGCTTGCATGCTGAGATCAGGTGGCAATCCAATTTGCCCAAAGAAACAGCATCACTTGGTGAATACAGGGCCAAACTGGTGTTCATATCAAGATCAAAACACACATTCAGACACCCATTGATGTTATGTCTAAAGACACCCTGAGTGTACTTTCAGATGTAATGGCATGAAGGGTTCACCATGGATGGACCCAATCTGGTACACAGCTGCTGGTCCAGAACTACCACCAACCTGGTCTTGAGAAGACTGTTTCCCAGAACAAACATGATGAGGGCTAAGTGTGAGCAGAGGGCAGTCCTGTCCTCACCATGGTCTGGAGTGTCGGAGAGGCTGGGAACAAATGTGATGATGGCTCTGACCAGATTCAGTCTGCTCCAGGAACCACAAAAGTTGCTCTGATGTGTAGACATGGCTGACTGTGGGCAAAAGAAGCCAATTCTGCCACTCCTGCCTGCCCACAGACGGGATCTGTGACGGTGGGGGAGGAGGGAGGAGCAGACAAGTGGACTTCCCCAAAGAGGATGCCGCCAGTCACAGGTGGAACTGGCCATGAGCCGAGATAGTTGAAGAGCAAAGCACATCCACAGAACAAGATAGAGAGCATTCCAGAACCAAGCTGGCAGCACAACACATCCACTATGTTCAGCAAAGCAGGGGTCAGCAGTCCCACAAACAGGGGGGGGGGAGAGGAAAAAGTCCTGGGCGGGGGGCTCAGTACAAATGATGGAAAGGTAGCTGCAGCCTGTCACTTCTGAAAAGAAAGTCACAGTCGCAAGGGAGGGAGGACAGCAAAGCCCACCCCATTACCCAGTTCCATGGGCGAGGACAGAGTTCTATATTGGACATCACCATTCTGGCTGTGCATTAAGCAGGGTCCACACAAAGTTCAGATCTGAGAGGTCAGAGGCCGTACGAGAAGGGGAGATGGTAAACCCATCCACTCCACATACAAGGGCCAATGAAACATGCTCCTCCTGTACCCCAGAGCCCCCATATGGAAAGTAGTCCGGTAATATAGTTCAATAGGGTCCTCAATGGTCAAACCCACCTGGACATCAGAGCAAGTCCAGACCTCATATAGTGCGTTAAGTTCAGAGTCTGAAGGCTTCTCTTTCAGGTATGGGCCACTAATTGGGCCCTCCAGGTTGTTCATCTCAAGCATCCTATTAAGACAGGCACTATGGGACCGGCCATGGCCATGGGTGCTGAAAAGAGCATAGGTGAAAGACAGCTCAATAGATGGACCCACAGTAGCAAAGCACAGGCAAAATTTAGGCAGCTCGAATATCTCCCCCAAAGCCAGGGTTTCCTCAGGTCCCCATGGAGTCACAGCACCCCGGGTGAGGGGAGGTGCACCATTGCAAAACACCCAGCGGCCGAGGTCATGGGCCCGCTGGCAGCATGTGGGTCCACTAGGGGAATGCCCAAGATGATGGAGAAACTGGCTCATGAACTCAAAGCCCACACGGCTAGAAACGGGATCTGCAAGGAGATGCTGAATATCCTGTCTGTGTCAAATGTCCGCCAGAGACATGGTTGCCCACACACTCCAATCACCGTACCAGAGAGCACAGTAACAGAAGGACATCCAGACATGGTGCAAACCTACAAGGAAAGGAACAGTGAATGAGCCCTACTAAGACATCACACAGCCATGACAAAGGAAACCAGACCATAGTCCCCCTATCAGCAAGGTCATAAGATAAGAGTGGCATGCAGACACCACAGGCAATGCCAAGCAGGAAAAGAGAAAACCCAATGAGGAGGGAAGGGAAACACGAAACGGCATCCATGTCCCACAATCAACTGCATCAAAGAGAAGGGGCTGGGGGGGCCAATAATGCCAAACACATTGAGACAAAATATGGACAGGGGAAAGGAGATCTGCCACTTTTGAGGCTAAAGAGGGACATGAACTGCAGGGAAGACACCCAAAAGCAAACCCACAGTGTGGTAGGCCAACAGTTACATGCAATCCCTGAATCAAGCACCACTATTGGGGCTCACTCAACCCACCCATACACATGGGCGGGGGGAACCTGCACCCCACCCATGGAAAAGAGCTGCACCTATTCGAAATGGACTATCCCACAAAGATCAAAGGGCTCCAATTAGACGCAGAGTTGTGCATAGGACCATCAGACCTATATGGGCAGATATACAGCACAAGCAATCCGGCACTCATTTGCCTCAGACCAGCAGGGATAATACTTCTGTGGTCGAGTTAATGTGTCTGTTCTTTGCCATCCAGCACACCATGGATGCGGTTCAGGTTGATGCTTATCATCAACTCCACATCTGCATTTTGGATTGGTACAAACAGCATCATTTGTTGTTGAGAACAACCATAGATTATTACCTGATGTCTTGCAGATCTTCATGTACCTCTGCGATCTACAGGCCAGTCTCTTCAGGATTGCCTAGAGGCATTGCCATTCACCATTCACACATGCAGCTGCGCACCCTTCAGAGAACCATCAGAGCCAGGCTCCAAACAACAGGCAGAAGATGAGGGTCACCTGGAGCCAGGCATGGACCTTCTCAGCTGCAGCTACAGGAATATACCTTGCAATGCCCATATGATACATCTGGATCATGCCCAGGGCAGCACAGTGGTGGGCAAGGGTCCTGAACACATGGGACAATGTGGCATGGCAGGAGAACTTTGGGATAGAGAGACAAATCATCCTGAGAACAGTGGACTGCCTCCGGTCATGGCTCAAGAGACAGCCCACTAATGAGGTCACCCATCCCCATGGTACAGCATGTGACCATAGAAATATGGGCCCTGGGAACCCCCTATTCCTGTTGATGAGCACAGTGTCCGGGTTAGGATGAGCATAGTGGCCGCCATCATTCTCGACTTCTGTGAGGCAGTCAAGGCCATCCTTCTCAATCAAGTGGTTCAACACATGGACCAGCCCCAGGTAATGGAGGGCTTCAGCATGGTGGGGTTCCCAAATTGAATTGGGGCCATAGACGAAACACATATTCCTATCATGCACCCCCACCCCCATGCCACTGATGAGTACATCAATCACCAGAGTTTCCATTCACTACAACTCCAAGCAGTGGTGGATGATTGTGGCTGGTTCATCAATGTATTCATCGGCAACTCCAGATGGAGCCAAGGTTCCTGGATCCTCTGTCTATCACCATTATTTGCACAAATGTACAGGGGGGACATCGATGATCCCACCATGACCGTCATCAAAGAGGTCACTATGCCACTGGTCATCCTTGGGGACCCTGCCTATTCCCTGCTGAAGTGGCTAATGAAGGGCTATACAATGACCCACAATCCTGTGGAGGTTAACTTTAACAAGCACCTCAGCACTACCTGAATTATGGTTGAGCGGGCCTTTGGAACACTCAAACAATGTTGGAGATCCATTTCCAATATCCTGTATTTCAAATCCTATATTTCAAGGTGGAGACAACCTCATTGATGACTGCAGACACATGCATGCTGCATAATATATGTGAGACAAATGGCACTGCTCTGGATTATCCCATGCCTGCTTGACACCCCCCACCCCCCCAGGGCCTGTATCACTTTACTGGCAGGAGAACAACTGTGGGAGAATTGATGTGCAAAGAGCATCGGAAATGCCCTGTGGAGGCATACAGCACAAGGGGACCAGCCCTAAAGCAAGAACATCCTGTCATTCAACAACCTTCAACCAATCAAACAATGCCAAGCAATCTGGTAGATGAGGAGGATGTTCAGAAGGGCATGCAATGTATACTGTCTACTATGTACTCTGAACACAATAAATACCTCATATTTGTAACCAAAAGCAAAGCTGTACGCCCTTTGCTAAACAAAGGGGAATTATTGGAACCAAGTAACCTCTGATAAGATCGCATGGGGTCGACCTGAAAGGGTGCTCTTGTACCAACATGGCAGTTGTGTGGACCCTCCTACAGCCATGCGGGGGGTGATGTGGTCAATGCATCAGAGGGAAGGGGATCCCAGTTTAAACCCCAACATGGGTCCAGGAGGGGGTGAGGGACTGCTGTTGGCACTCTGTCATACCCACTGACAAGGGGGACAGGGACCCTACATGTGCTCCCTTGCGGTGTGGCATGTAAAGGGTGGGTGGGAGGTCTGGATGGACTATCCCAGGGAAGAAAGCAACAATAGGGTCAATGAGGTCTCTGCCTGGACCCATCCCTGCAAGGGGGGTCACATGGGGGGGGGGAAAGGGCATGTGGCATGCCAACATTAGGAGTGGGCACTCTATTCAAATGAAGGCCCGATAATGGCCAACAGTCCCCATCACAGGCCTTCATGGGATGACTATTGCAACCAGTATTTGGTACCACTTGCAGGTATGTTAGAAACCCAGCTGCTACACAAAAGAGTAGAGTGGTTGCTATAAATACAAGCACAGTCCCTTTAAGGCACATCATTGCCCGGGCAACCTGAACTCCTCTCCACAGCTGTGTAGGGTTTGCCCCTTCTCTATTTAAATGCTGCCTTGGCTACTGTCATGCTACTGGTTAACTGTTCTTTCAGTTTTTAAACCAGTCACTTCTCTCCCTTTCGCTGCTGTTGTTGTTATCATTTGTTTGTTACCTGCCTACCTTGTCAAGTTACTCCTTGTTTGTGAGTTGTATTGTTCCTAGTGTTATCTTGTTCTTTGTATTCTAGTTTCTTAGTTGCTTTTCTGTTCTATGAGTGTGAATGCTTGACTTCCTGCACCTTCCCCCCCCTCCCTTGTTGCTCTGTGCTTGTTATCTGTTCAGCCCTACATACTATGTTTTCCACATCATGTAGTTTCCCACCCCCTTATTCTCCTAGAGCTACACCCCCTTCCACCCTCAAATAGGATGCTCATTTAACCTTTCTGGTGTCTCTTCCTGAACTTGTTTATTCCTTCTCTCCTGTCCTTTTGGGGCCATTAAATAGACATATTCCTTCCCTGTTATGATATTGCTTGTTTTCACCACCCTGGGGGAACTATCCATAAGACTAATCTGAGGGAAATCATTTACAAGTTTTGCCTCACTTCTCTGTGTGCTTCTTGTATGATTGAACTTGGACTCCCTTCCTAGTCTGTTGCTCCCTATAGTGCCCATCACCCCTCATATCCCTAACAAGGCAGGCACTCATGTCTGTTCCCCATTCCATTCCATGACCATCTGTGGATGCATGTTATTATATGTTCCATAGTGGACAGTAGCCTAGATGAAAACCAGGGGGGATGAGGGTGCATTTCCCAGATCAGGGGAAGGGCTGCAGGCATCCAGGAATGGGGACATTGCTGGGTTGTGGCTTTGGGCACAGGGGGAGGCACAAAGGGTGGAGAGCAATGGTTAGAGGACAGTTTGGGTTGGTAGCCGGTGGTTCCGCTAACTATCGTGGCCATGAAGTGATCTCCATCATGATAACAGGCACCAACTCACCTCACCATACACATTGCAAGCATGGATGGCTCATGGGTGCAGTTGCTGACTGCACATTGGACACACATCCCCAGTCCCCACCTGTCAGTGTCAGATAAATGGCTGAGAAATTATCCTTGAGCAACGATCAGGCAGGCATGGCTATAGGTGACCAGTACTAGGGATGGTGGCTAGAACACATTACCACCATGTCCCCACATCCAGTGCACAGATTGACCCTACCAAAGTCCTAATGCCTCTTTGCTTTCTATATGAAGTGTTAGGGGATGAATACTAGGATACCATATATTTCCATTTGACAGTTTAATTGAAATTGCATACATGGCACTTTCCCCCAGCCCTATCTCCCCCCCCCTTACTTCCAGCTGGCCAATCCCTATTCCTTGTTGGTGGTGCCAGAGAGGTATCCTATGCCTCAGGCTCTGACTGTTCCGATCCCTCTCCCCCACGGCTCCTTTATGAGGCAGTTGTGGTTGTGGCAGGACTGGTGCTTGGGTGCCCTGCTGGCTAGTGGAAGGTGTGGCAGAGGTGTCTTCCATCACCCTGGCTGGTGCTGAGATATAGATCCTGGGACCACGGGGCTGCTGGTACACCACAAGGGGAATGGGCTCAGGTTGAGCCACTGTGAGTGGCACATGGGTGAGGCCGAGACTGGAAGTGAGTCCCCCTGCAGCAGCTCTGGAGGCATTCGCAGCTCCTGCATGGATCAGGAGGGCTTTTCCAATGGCAAGGGAGTCATCAATTTGTTTGTTAAGTTCCTGGACCTCTCTCTCCATGTTTCGCTGGAACTCTCTATTGCAGCAGGTGACAGTTCCAGTCCTACCTCTCCAGACCGCTGTCCATTCTTATTTCTGCTAGCAGGATCTGCTGGTGTGTGGCAACCTGTTTCCTGGGCCACTGCTGTGCCACCAGCCAGTTCCTTGATGGCATCCCTGATCCCATTCCCCCGGCATGTTCCCTCCCACAGCAGTTCTTTTGCAAGGTCCTCCATGCACCACCTTATCCATGTATGGTGCTTCCACATGCACTGGGCACATCGTACTGGCCCTGCCTGGCCTTCTGCCTCTCAGGGATGCTGGGGAATAACATGAGCAGTATCAGTCAGAGCATCATCTTTTTTGGGCAATGTGGGCTTCTTCCTTTTGCATAAGAATGTGTCGGCCAGCTGCCTTACCACTGATGTTCAGCTATAGTCAGCCACACTTGTGGGTCACTTGTGAGTCATGGGATGGGTCATGGCTCAGGTGGTAGAGCACATGCTTTGCATGTATAAGTCCCAAGTTCAATCCTCAGGATCTCTGGTAGCATGCCTGGGTGAGGTCTCTGCTAGGGATCCTGGAGGATCTCAGGTAGCACAACAAAGTGAGGCCTCTTCTGGAGACCCTGGAGGGCTGGATTTGAAACCTTGCTGCTATGTCAGGTTGTGACAATACAGAGCTAAGATGGACTATTGGTCCGACTCGTTAGGCAGCTCCTTATACGTGTAGCCCGAGAAGGTGCTCCATTTTGATCATGGAGGGGAGCAGACTCCACCATGTGATGGCTGGTGTCCTTTTAGAATGAGCCTGCCAATCCTTCCTTAATAACCTGCCCCCATTCAACAGGTGCTCACCTGTACACCATTGCACTTCCTATCACCAACCTAGCTATCCTGTTACTGACCACGTGGACTAGCCAAGAGCATTGTGATGATCCGCGACTGCCTGTGTGCTGCTGCCATGAGTGATGTGCTTGAACTCTGGAAAATGTCTCTGGATACACCCACATCTATCTACATGGACTCCTTTTGCATTTGCTTGTTGCACTGTTGGATGGTTTCCCAGTCATGCATTACCAGATCATCTGCCTGGTGATTTGACATGCCTGCCTTAGCAACCTCTTTGCTGTACATGGTGCATGCCACTCTGCCCCTCATCATTGCTTTGGCTGGTAACCATGGGGGGGAGGGGTCCTCAGTAGTGTAGGATACTCCCACCCCCTGCCATTGCACCTTCTGAAGTGCCTCCGTATAATTGTCTACCTGCATCAGGAGGGGGATTTATCTCGACCCTTGAGGCACATCAACCTGGGGCTGTGGTTCACCTGTGATGTGAGCAGATTGAGGAACTGAGGTTAGAGATGACCTTGGGCCATATGGCTGAGCACAGTGCCCCTCTTTGGGGATTGGTTCCTGCCACCCCTCCTTTCATTACACCCTCTGTAGCCCCTCCTCTACCTACCTTGGCATGGATGTCACTGGCCAGGTAGGTGCTGCTGCCATCTACCTCTTGGACACCTGTTGGCTTGGGACATAACTGGGTTCAGGTTAGGGTTTGCACACTTCTCTCATTTGTGTTCCCTTCCCTGCCCCCTTTTCCATGGCCTCATGCCCCTGCCCCTCCCCTGTACTCCTACTCAAGTCTGATCCCGTGTCCACGGTTCCCACAGGCCCCTCCATTGCTGTCAGCTGGCCCTGCTCCTTGGGGAGACATGTGGTCAGAGTCACAATGGTGTCAGTGTCTGACCCCCCTGAATTGGAGGCTGGCTGGTAGAGATATGGCTGCTGGTCCTAGAAGCGTGTTTCCTGTGATGATACAGCCTCTTCCTCAGAAGGGGGTGTGGGGGCTTCAGAATGAGTGGATGCTGCCTCCAGTGGCAGACACTGATACACCCAGTTCTGGACCTCCAAGGCACCAGTGCCAACTGAGCAAGCCCCACAGGCATGGGAACCTGTCTAGGAGCTCAAGGTAGGGGGCAGTCTGGGGGCCATTGCTGAACCTGTTGTTGTTATCTTTTAATGCATTGTACCCCCTCCTGAGCTCCTTGGCCCTCAACTGTCACAGATTGGTGTCCCTCTTGAACCTGGCCACAGCTAGCTGCTAGGAGATGTTTTAAAGCACCCACTCATTCTGGTGGGGGCTGCAGAGCTCCCTCTGTGTCCCCCAATTCCCCCAGAGGTGGACGATGGCCAGGGACTCCTCATGACCATAGGTGGCCCCTCTGTGTTGGTGGGGTTGGACCTGTCTTATGCCAGAGGCCTGGGGGGAGATAGCAGGTCTGGCAGGTGTGTTTTCCCATAGAAACAGTAGAACAGGAGGCACATGTGAGTCCAGACCAGTTTGAGTGGCATCCCCCTCCACCACCACCACCACCACCACCACCAAGGCCTAGTAGCTTGCCCGACACTGATTGGGTTGTTGTGCTTTTGGCTGCTGCTCCATGTCTGCCATGTGTGACTCGGGGCACTGCCCATCAGGTACTGCGGCACACCTATTCTGGCCACTTTGAGAGCAGGTTCCTTTAAACCTCCCACCATGGTCTGGTAGTTGTGCTGTTGTTGTGAAACCACTGGTCTGATCACTCCTCCTTTCGAGGGGAGCTCTGTGGCCATGGTTTGGATCTGGGCAAACTGTTGTGACAGCATACTTTTCCATGCTTTGGCCTGATTGTGGTAACTTTAGCCCAGGCCATTTCTCCACAGCTTACTGACCTCATGGCCCAGACTATCTGCTGTCATGGTCCAGGGTGGCAACAGATCAAAGTGTGAAAATATCTGGCAGCCTGAAAACGTATGTGACATTGTGCCTGGAACCGGCGGGGAGCAAAGTGTGTCTTTCTGTGGCAACGTGTGGCAACATCATGTTGGAAAATACCCAGAGTGACCTTTTACAAACAATCTGAGTGTCGGTCTTCTCCTTCTCTAGGTCCATTTCCTTAAGGTCTGCTTAAGTAGAATTTCTGACAAGTCAAACATTTTTGCCTACTTAAAGACTTAAGCAGACTTCACTTTATTGATTTATTTGGCTTTTTAGCCCATTGTTCCTAAACAAATTCAGACTAGCCAACATCATCATAAAAACAGATATTAAATATACAGAGAATACAAGCCATAAAACCACATATAAAATACCCATAAAACTCATATCCTAACCCTGCCTGTCAGATGCCTTGATAAGTCTTTCATTGCCTCTGGAAAATGCTCAGGTTAGGGCTTTAGTGAACCTCCAAAAGAAGTGAGTTCCTGAACTGTGGAACAGCCACTGAGAAGGCTTCTCTGCACGCCTCAGTTGTATGAACCTGGTACAATGATGGAAGCCCCCATGTAGAGTTCATTGCAATAGTCTAGACTTGAGCTAATGAAGGCATGGATGACTGTGGCCAGGTCCATATCTGAAAGAAAGGCTGCAGCCTTCTCACCAGGTGGACTTGATGAAAGGTCTCCTGACTACACTTAACCTGATGGTCCAGACACAGCACAGGATCTAGGAGCACCTCAAGGCTGTGAACCTGAGTAACCAGGTGAGTCTGTACCCCATCAATAATGGGTGTTCCACTTCTTGCCCCCTCCAGGTCACAGGGTCAGCCAACCAATATCGCTTCAGTAGCGGGTGTTAATTTCATTTTTGTTATTAGAATAACAAAAACAAAAGAGGGCTCTTTTCATTTTTGGTGTTCAATAACAAATATGAAGTAAAATAATAACAAAAAAACCCAAAAAATGTTTGTTTTTGTTTTCCTGAGATATTTGCAAAAATACTGAAAAAATCATTTTCTGCTTTATCGTAATCATTTTTTCATTCAATTTGGGTAATGCTTGGAGAGACTGTACCCCTACTAGAGCAGATTATTTATGCCAAATTTAAGAAATAGTGAATAAAGGGTACTGATGTTATAAGCAATTTATGTGTACATGTATTTCCAGCTGTAACACCTTTTCTATGATATCCAGTTTACATGAAATTTGGAAGGATTGTGCCTCACACTTCAGGATCATCTCTGCAAAATTTCTGAAAGATTTGATAAACTGCATCAATTTTATAAGCAATTGAAGTTTTTCTCTTGAAGACCTTGGTTATTTAGGTAAGCATGCAGTGCAGGGAGGCCAGCATGGCAGAGGGGAGGGGCTGCAAGAGAGAAGGGAAGTATCCCAGCAGAGATGACAGACATCTTCTCTGAACAATTAGATTGGGATTTCAAAGACATCCACACCCCTAGCACTAAGATGTGATTGGTCGCCTTTACTGCATGCTTCCAGCTCTCCAGGACCAATCCTGGCAGCTCTGAGGCAGGTATAGAAGGGATGTAACTTGAACTTCAGGAAGCAATACAGAGGGGAGGGGTAAGCATCCCAGAAATCAGGAGACAAAATTCACACATCCAATCTGGCCAATTGTCATCACAATAGCATCCTGCAGCACTGTGACAGAGGACATAAAATAATCCCTTATTGGCTGTTTCCTAAGCAGATGTTTCCAATTTCCCAGTAACACGTGGGGGAGAATGGTTGGGGTGATCACAGCACAGAATGAGGATATTTTGTTGACATTTCTGCTGGCCAATTGGCATCACAAACAGATCTTGTACCACTGTGACAAACATTAGAGAATTCCTGGCATAGGCTCATTGTCTGAAGATGCTGTTCAGGTTTATAAAATTAGTACCCTTTCCCAAAACTTTCAAAATTTGGCAGAGATTATCCTGAAAGTGGGTGATACAATCCTTCCAAATTTCATGTAAGTTGGATGGAACACAAGGACGTTATAGCCAGAAATGCATTTGCAAGTAAATAGCTTATAATGTCAGGATCCTTTATTCAATCTTTTTGAAATTTGACAGCGATAGTAACCTTATAGAGGAGTACAATATATCCATGTTTAATCCAAATCGGATGGAATACAAAGACATTACAGCCAGAAATGTGTATGAACCTTTTCTTTAAAGCACAGATTTCATTTGGTTATGAACTCGGATCCCTTTATCCAATATTTATGAATCCCAAAATGTGTTGTGTTGATTGTCAATGTCTTGATTGTATTACCATATTTAATTTTATTTTGGAATTGTCTGCAGTATTTCTCATTTTTTTAAAAAAATACTATCATTTGATTATTTATAAAATACATTTATATTTATATTATCCAGGATTATTGTTTTGTTTCAGCAGTAGACTGGTGGGTGTCTCACCCCTTGCCACATGTCCCTATTAAAGCTCTGTGGTGGGTGGCACTGGTGCCCCAGAGCACATGGCCCCTTCCCTGACAGCAGGAAGAGCCACAAGCTCCCAAAACACAACATATATTAATAATCATTGTCTTATACCCAAGCATCCACTTTAAATTATAAAAAGCAGGGTGCAGTAAATCCCAGCATTGTCACTATGGCTAGCCCACCCCCCCTTAAAAATTTTGCACGTGAAAATGAGGAGTCATACTTACATAGAAGAGCAGCGTAGCACACAGCCAGGCTGAGTTCACCAGAGTCACCAAAGAACGTAAATAATGCCCAAATGCCTACTTTTATTTTGCCCCTGGCAGCTTAACTGTCCTGTGCTTAACTGTCCTGCCCTCACCTGTCCCCCACCGTGCCTACCAAATAAAGCAGTACATTTAGTTTCCCAGCCCACAGAAGCTCAGGTCAGGGCTGGGTTACTCGGGTCACATCAGGGGTCCTGAGACCTCCCGATGCCTGGTCAAATGCACAGCTGCAGTCGCAAAGGGAAACACTTGATTGAGCAGATCCAAATGCACTGAGTACTGGAGTTATTTCTCGGAACCTCAGAATTCAGAGGTTCTGAACTGAGTGCCCTGATCCTAGGTATATTCTGAATAAATTTGAAGATCTTGTTGCAGCACGTGCGTGTGCGTGTGTGTGTGTGGTGTGATATATAGTAGTAGTAGATAAAGCACTTGAATTGTGTAAAGGAAGCTTTGACTTCAATGCTTGTAGCTATAAGGAAGTGGATGATTAGTGATTTCTGCCTCTCTTCGTAAAAGATCTGAGAAACCTAAAAACTTAAAGATAATTTGATAAAAATTTGTACTTGTTGGGATACAGGCAGCAGAACTGAGCAATGAGCACATAACCTATTCTGAACTTTTTTTAAAAAAATGCTCTGCTTTTCAAATGACAGGAACAAGCATGCTATACAAAACCATAATATTTATATGTGGAAGATAGTTGATGCCTTTCTAATGAAAGAAAATAAAATAACTCAGCTTCCTAAAATAAACAAAGTTCTTGTACACGAGAATCTTTATCTCTAACATTGTGTACAGGCATTTGACCCTCTGCTCATCAGTTTAACCATGACATGATATTGGCAATGGGAAAAGAAGCATGCTCAATAAGAGGAAAGTTAAATATGAAGAGGAAGAAAATGTTCTATGGTATAGTAAAGGGCACTGTTCTAAAGTCACCAATACAATGGTATAATATACACCTGCCAATGAAGAAAAAACATCCTATTGCAGTATGTGTCTGAACCAGACTAGTATCAAAAGCAAGGAATTTATTTCCAAAATTCAAGTGAGATAATAAAAACATAAGAAAACTCTTCTCATTTTCCATGTTAACTTAAAAGATATTTTTTTCATCTGTCTTCCTCTTAGCAATGATTCAGGTGAACTCAGGTATTAGTCACATGACTGAAGCAAGCCAATTTGAGATTTGAATGTGCTCTAATGTTGGGAGATGTTGCATATATCTTTGTATCAGTATCTGGATACATGTCAGAAGCATGCCATCATACGAGCATGCCCTACAAAGGGTCTTAACAGACATGACATTGGCCTGCTTTGGTTAGGACTGAAACTCACCTCGATGTTCTCGCCAGTTCTCGGCGAGAACGGGGGTGTTTCTCACTTGGTCCCTGCTGATGCCATCTTTGAAAAGGGTGACCAGGGCTGAGCAGTGCTCTGTGCATGCTCAAGCTCTGTTTGTTTTTT
>QEPC01005125.1:3016750-3029250 GCA_003113815.1 Sphenodon punctatus
AGAGAGAAAATCCAGACCTTTCAATATTTATCTCAACTATAAATTTAATAAATATGTTGGCTGGAAAGAACTAACAAATCCTCCTTCTTAGTCTGGAAGATATCTTATGAATAGAACTATCTGTCAATTAGACACAAAGAGATAACACTCCAGACTCCTAGGCTAAGAGAAAATCTTAAGTAAATCAAAAGAAGTCAAAATGGGAATGGGCCTCTTTATGGCCTTAGCTTAGACCAGAGGGAAAGTTTCAGAGATAGCTTGTTTTATGGCTTGATCATTTGGTGGTTTCCCTAGTAACAGCCAAATGTCATTTGGGAAGTTTAGAAAAAACACAAAGGAATGTGCTTGGAGGGCCCCATTTGATCTAGCTAGTAACAGAAGCTGATCTTAGAATTCTATGATGTAAGTCACAATAAGCTTACATTAAAACAAAAAGTTAACATATAAAGACTAAGTTAATACATTTAAACACAGATAGCCAAAATATCTTAGGTTTATAATTGAAAATACATGACAGAAGAGGAGCCTGGGCCAGACAGCCATCGCTCCCAGCAGACAGCAGCAGTGAAGGACCAAAGGAAAGCAATCCCCGGTGGTGCACCAAAGCGGGGATGGGGATGACCCTGAAAGAAATAATCCGCACCCCATGTAAATAACCCATAAATAAAACATTTGTGACAGTACTTGTCTGTCAATTGGTATATTCAGGGGACTGCATGTGCCATGAGGGGATCTGTATCAGACAAAAGGGGTCAAGCCAGATGTCACATTGGTGTAGGACAGATACCGCTCAAGCCGACCAGGAGGTGATGGGGGAAACTCACCACCAAAACTGACAGGACACAAGCCTGTACATGGATACCACTGTAGCACAGCAATGAGTACCCAAGACAAAGAGGTTGCGTTCATTGATACAGGTTACCGATGACATGGCATGGCGGTTGTATGGGGCCCCACTTTAAGGGAATCCACTTAATGAAAATGGGGCACCCCCTAGTAAACTTGATCACGGACAGGTAGTCATCAAGTCAGCACACAGTCGGTTTTATTGGTAATGGGCACACAGGCAGTGGAGGGGGGCGGTGGGGAGACATGAACTTGCATGGGTTAGTTGCTAGCCACCTGGGCCACAATGCGTACCTGTTCTCTTAATACAGGGCCACAGGGCTTGTTCTCTGCACCAGTGGGGGGTTATCAAGGGCAGCTCCACTGGTCTCGCAAATGTTGTAGAGAATACAGGCCACCAGGACAAGGATGGGGGTGTGCTGAAGATCAAACTGGCTCCTGTTCATCAGAAGTTGCCAACGCATCTTCGGCTGGCCGAATGTCCTCTCCACCACACTCCAAGCGGATGAAAGGTGCTCATTGAAGAGCCTGCACTCAGGGGTGCGAGCCATGGGATAGGCCCTCATGAGCCATGGGCTCAGTGGGTAGGCAGGGTACCCTATCATCACCGGAGCCATGGGAACACCCTCTATCATCCGGAACAGGTTGGGGGCTATCTTACCATCAAACATTTGGGTGTAGAAGGGTGATGAGCACAGAATACGCATATCATGGCTCCTCCCAGACTGGCCAGTGTACACGTCGGGAAATAGGCACCTGTGATCCACAACAGCTTGCAGATTTACAGAGAATGCCTGCTTCCTATTTAGTTAATCTGTCTTTGTATGGGGGTGGGGTGGATGACAGAGATGTGTGTGGGTGCTGTCTATTGCATCGATACAATGGGGGAAGCCCATGTCCTCAAAGCCTCACAACCTTGGGATCTTGGCGCTGGATGACCTGCTCTAGTAGCAGTTCAACAATCAGGTCACACATGTCATGGAGAGCCCTGTTCATGGTAGCAGTCCCCATTCCGAACTGCTCCCCAATGCTCCAGCATGAATCAGGGGTGGACAGCCTCCACACTGCCATGGCCAATCGCATCCCTGAAGGCAGTGGATACCTCATATGGGTAGTATTCCTCCAGAGATGAGGGTTTAGGATCTCACCGAGCCGGGTCAACAGGGAGAGGTTCATGAGGAAGTGGTCTGTCCATTCCTCATCAGTCCAGGTAGTCAGCATGTTTTCCCACCATTCAGTGGTGTGTGAACGCATCCAATTCAGCCCTCTGCATTGGAACTGTCACACGGTGGCTGTAAATGTTGAGGGGCCACCTGGATAGGATGAGCCGGATGTGCTGGGACACTACTGTTCCAAACATGGCATGTCGTTGAGCCGTGATCCTCCGCACCCATCGCAATGATGCAGCTCGATGCATGTTGGCCGCTCTCTTGCACCATGTCCCATGATTGTAGAAGCGGGGGACTGGGAGGAGTAGCTCAGTCCATTTCTTGAACATCTGAGCCAAGATCATTAGGCATGTGCCCAGAACCACTATCAGGATGGCTTTCTCCTCTGGGACCTCATCAGCAGGCACAATGGTACCACCAACAAGCACACTGTGAGTTCCCACCACCACAACCTTTGACGGATAACCACACAGCTGCCCAACAAGGCACCAAGTGAACTGGCGGCCTACCCCAATCCCTGCAACGCTGTGCTTGTGACCCACCCATACACCCGCCCAATTTATGCCGTGTCTAATATCCAACCATCTGGTTGCAGCTTGGCACCCCATCACCCCAGCTCTGTGCGCCCGACACACCCACACAGTGCTTCACCTGTCCCCTGTCATTCACCAGCTCTCACTACATAATGGAGGGTGCTGGCACGGACATGCCACCACGTACCCCGGTGTTCCACTCGCTCTGCACTGGCACCCTCTAAATGACTGCACCACTACTATAATCACTTCACTCCCTTTCCAAAACACTGCTCACACACCACACCTCTACCACCTCTCACTACTCGCCACACCCTTGCAGTGGAACCAGGCCCGTCATGTAGGTAGGTGTACAATGCTCGGTGCCCTGTTATTGGTGCAATACCTTTGGTGTGTTCTGCTCACCTGGTCAATATCTCCTCTCATCGGGCCTATTGAACATCCCCCCACCTGCGCTTTCCGCCGGTATGGTAGGGGGCTTGGGGCACAGTGGGGCGGCACCATAGTATTGGGGAGTCTGGCCTTCCCCCTCCCTCATGCCTGTAACTCGCCACGGTGCATTCGGTATGAGGGATGCATCAGCGCCATCCCTGTATCTGTGGCAGCTCTTGACGGCTGTGGAATCATGTAGCTGTGCACACAACTGATATGCTTGATCCTCTGCCTCATAAGCTCACTGTTGCAACCAGCCATGGCCTTGCCCTCCTGTCATCGTTTGCGCTGGAATGTGTCCACCCTGTGTGTGGGTTAGGGTTTCCCAGGGCCTAGCAGCCTGCCCACTATCAGTTTTGCAAAGTCACCCTTCAAATATCAGTGCGCTGTTGCTCACACAGTGATCGTTCCTTGCTGCTCCCTGTGGACCACCACCCAGCCGTTGGGAAGGTCATGGCACGGTGTGGAACGGGCCCTGAGGCAGATGGATGTGCCAGGGAGGCGTGGTTGGCATGTGCCAACATGCTTCTGGGAATGCTGTGGCAGAGCCGCAATGCCCAGTTGCTGCTGAGCGACCACCTCTCTGTGGCTGATGGTTTCTATATCTCCTGTCACATTACATGTGGGTGATGGGCCATCCATTCAGGGGTCCAGATTTCCAGAAGCATGCTGGGGAACTTGGCTTCACCCTCATCCAACAACCTTTTTGGGAGCACCCAGCTGCCATTGTGTTGCCATGGGATGCATAGGAGTTTGTGGCTGTTCACCTGGTGGCTGCTCACAATTACTTTGGCCTGGCCCTTCAGGTTGCTACTGACTACGGCGGTATCCTACTGTATGCCCGTGGCATAGTGCAACCGTGATCTGAATGCCAGGCCCTACTTAGGGAACTGAGCTTGCTGCCCCTCCGATGTCAGTGGCCCCCTACTGACCGGGACGGCTACTGCATTGGAGATGGATGCCCTGCAAGTGGTGCTGAACTGATCGGATGTCAGAGCTGCAGCTGCCATGCAGAACCACCTCCTGTCCCGCTTCATGGTGGATGCCATATGTGATCCCGGGGATTCGTCTGGGAAGGTCTTGTATAGGGACTGATGTTTACCGAGCACCATCTGGCCGCTCTGTGATCCAGCTATCCCATCCTCCTGCTCCATCGATCTGTGCTCCCTGTGACTGGGCAGTGCATCACATTCCCATGGTCATTTCTGCTGGGGTCCATGAACATTTCAATCGCTTTGGTTCCTTATCCCGTCTGCCGGGCCCCTTCAGCGCTTCTGTATAATCCCGCTTCCATCCCAATTGTGTCCTTCACCACCCCAATCCCATTTTGTGCGGGTACATTGGTGCCCCTATCTGATGGTTGGGTGGGACCTCTGTTGGTCTACGCTCTCTCATACCCTGGCCCCTGTGGCCCCTTCCCCCCTTGCTAATAAAACCGTGGGTTGCATTGGTAGTACTGCTGTGCTTGTGTGTCTGCGTACTGTTCCAGGCACCCCTCACAGCGCTTTGTCCATTCCCATGTGTGTGGTTGTGTGATTGGATCCTGGGGTGTGATTGTACAGATGCTCCTGAGGTTACTGGACCCATACTATTACCACTTATTGGAGCATGCTCTTGGTACAGCAGTTGTGGTGCCGTGTGTTGGTGTGCTATGGGTCATGGCTGTTGCCTCAGTGTACATGGCTGTGGGTTGTGATTGGTTCAGTGGCTGGGCCCATGGGGGGTTGTGTTAGGGATCACTAGGGTCATGAGGAAGCAACTTGTGATGTGTCACTAGGTCCCTTGGGGGCTTCCTCCTGGATAGGGTGTTTGGTGCTCCAGATACTCCTGCACCTCCTCCAGAGGGTGCACCAACTTGACCGTGCCCAGGTGGATTTCTGGATCCAGGTACAGGGTCAGCATCCTTATTGAGAGGGGAGATATGCCCCACCATCCCTCTCTATGACAGCTCCCTGATCTGTTTTCCCTGTTTTCAGTGCCTGTGGCTTCCTGTGTTTCCTTTTTATTAAAGTTTGCTTGCTCCTTTCACCGTGTGTGTATTTTCTTCTTCCCTGTGTGCTGGTCCATTGCGTGGGCACCTTCTGGTGGTTGTGCCATGGTTGCCTGGCTGGAACTGGGTATCTCGATCTACTCCCCCCCCCAGTGGTTGTGCTTCAGTTTTGACTGAACCTTTGGGGTTGACCCTCAGTTCCCTTTCCTCTGTGTTGTGGCCTCTCAGATGGATGTATTGGCTTCCATTTGGCCTCCTCTGGCTCTGTCGTCCTGTCCCCCCTTCCCTGAAATCACTTGGGCCAGGGGGCCATCCCCTTGTCTGTTGTCTTTGTCCTTTCCCCCCTCCTTGTCTTGATGTTGGTCTCCCCCATCAGTCACAAGCACCTGTGGTTGGTGTTTTGTGGGAAGCTGCTGCTTCACGGCCAGTTGGTGTTCTGGGGTTACCTCACCCCCGTGCCCTCCCATCATGGTTGTGATTTGCACTTCCATGCCTGCCGCCGTGACCCCATCTGTCCCATTCCTGGCTCATTGTATCAGGGGCCTTGGATCTCTGTGTGCGGGGCTTTGCCAGGGGGTGGGGGTTTGTGTTGTGGTCCCCTGCTGATTTGGGACTCACCCATTCCCCCTGGTGGTCTGCTCCTGCCCCCTCCCCCCATTGGGGTCCCACTTGCCTCCTTGGGCATGCTGCCATTCACTGTGTGCTTGTGTGAACAGTTGTGTGTGTGTGGGTCCTTGTTTGTGAGGGGTCCGTGGTGCTTGGCTGTCTGGTCTCTGTTTCGAGGCTTGCCTGGGGCTTCTACTTTGTATCTCCTGTCATCCCTGCTCCCTCCAACTTTGCCTGTATGGGTTCTGGAGGTTTAGGGGCGGTGCTGTGAGCTGCGGCTTCATTTGCCCTCTGTCAGCCATGTTGTCTCGTCACTGTGCTGGGTAGGGTTTCCCCTACATTCGGTGTATTGGTTGTCCATGTAAACATCTTGGGTGTTTTCTTGTTGCTTCCCAGGGTGGGTGTTTGCCTGTTGAGTGTGTTCCGGCCCCTCCCCTTTCATCCCACAACACCTCCCCCCCATGATGCTGTCTGTGTAAACGTCTCCCGGCTCGGCGCTGCTGGGTGTTTGGTGGGTGTGTTCATCCACCCGTCTCCACTGACCTCCACCCACCGGGCCTGCCACGGCATTCATGTAAAAAGGGCCTAAATCCTTTGACTAAAAGTTTCCATATTTATTACCATGTCTTCATGCTTTCAGTGCTTTGGGAATTTTTTTGAATAAACTGTTTATCCATGGATTGCTAGAATATGTTTCCTTATGCAGGAACATGACATTTTTAAAAATGATATCAAACATTTTCCAGTTGAAAATCTGAAAAATATTATGACTTATACAGAATCAGCAATGTGCTTGACACTGAATAGTCTTGATTAGAGACTGGTCCCTGCATTAAGGGGCTTTCAATCTATGATTGACAAAGGAAGAGAGGTAAGATGGAGGAGAAATATTTGTCTAATAGACCATTAAAAATTATTTTGAAAAGGATATAGAATAAAACACCTTTCCAGCTGTAATATCTTTGTTTCCATCCAATTTGGATGAAATTTGGACAGGTTGTTTCCCTCATCAAAGGGAACACCCCCTGCCAAATTTTTGAATGGTTGGATTTTATAAGCTATATAAGTTTCATGGTTTTAACAGAAGTTTCACATTTCCTTAAATGAATTGCAGGTGTTGTCTCCATTTAAATTATAAAGGTTTTACTAGATGCAGAGATCTGCTTTTTGGAGCACTTGCAGAGAAGGTGAAGAAGACAGGAGGTGGTGGCAGACAGAGCAGAGGAGGAGCAGGTGCCAGAGGCACTGGCACAGGCTTCAGTCATTGGCACCCCAAAATCTGTATGGGAATACATGGTGAAGAGTAGGTGCATAGTTCTGCTTTTATGAGTACTTGAAGTGCTAGTATGGATGTACATTCATTTTAGGCAATATTAATAACTAAAACAAAAAAATCATTTTCATTTTAGTTATTGCAATAACTAAAACAAATGGGTTAATAAGTAAAAATGAATAAGGCCCTTTTTACATGGGCCTCTCCCAAACATGAATAGGCAGAAATCTATGTATTCATGAGTGGGAGAGGCCCTTGTGAAAGACGTGATGCGGATGGTGAGTGGGGGTGCTCCCACCAAACACGCAACTCCACACACCTCTCACTCATCCACATGCATGGAGCAATGGGGAAAACAGCAGTTGCTCTGTGCATGGGGATGAGTGTGGGGTGCATGAGAATGCATGTGTGGCCACGTGCATGCCCACCCACCCACCGTGGATGCACTGGCATGTCCACGGATCCCCCCCATCCTGCAGGGGCCATGTAAAAAAGGCCAAATTTTAGTCTTAGTTATATGAGCTCTGCTCTGCTATGTTCTGCTGCATTCCGGGCTAAAGCACATGCCATTGCTACAGCCGGGTTGTGCTTTGCTGTAAACAAGAGTTCAGAAGGAGGTCAGAAGTGAGAAGGAATCATGAGTGACTTCTTCTTTGTCCAATTGCATAAATTCTAACAGAGGAGAATCCCTCCGATAGATCATTCTTTGGACATTCTGTGTAAGATTTCTGTACCAATCAGGAACTCAGGATGGCTTTGGGGGGAGGGCATGGTGAGTGTTCTTACCCTCTTGCCAAGCTAAGGAACGTTGCCAGTGTTAGTTCAGTTTCAGACATAATGCTTGCTGGTTTTTCTCAGTCTCAGTGGGGTTGCTCTAACAGAGGCCGCTTTTAGATGGGTGCTCATAATTTCATGGCCCACACGCACCGTGAAATCATCATGCACCGTGTAAAAGTGCCGCTGGCAGCTTTTAGACATGCCTAGATGTACCATATTTCCAGTCGCACATTCTCTAATGGTGCAAATTAAATATCTCAATATCAAAAGAATTAAAGAATGCACGACTGGAAATACGGCGAGTCTAGGCACGTCTAAAAACTGCCTGTGGCACTTTTAAAAGGTGCATGATTTCATGGCATGAGCGGGTGGCAGTTTTTATAACTCTCAATTTGTTTAAGTCAGACTGAGACCGCTTTTAGATGAGCGCCACCCGCTCGCGCCGTGAAATCATGTATATCACGCACAGTGAAAAAAGTTTCTCTGTCTCTCTGTGTTTCATCCCTTCTTTTCCATTATTCCCACTGTTCATTGTCTTTGTCTGTAATCCTCGTTTATCTGTCTGTATAATATTGTCATTGTTCTGTACTGGGTTTTTTTAAGTGTCAGCACTGTCTTGTGTACTGCAGTACTCATCCACCACCAGAATCAGTAGGAGGGGAAAGGGAGGGAGAATTTTTATATGGATGATTCCTTTGGAGAGGGGAACACTATGTTCCAATTTTGTCCAAATAGGATGGAAAACAAAGAAGTTACCAAAGGAAATGTGTCCTGAAATGACAAAATTAAAATTTGGTTCTAAAATTGGAACCCTTTATCCAAGCTTTCTGAAGTTTGGTAGGGATGATTCCCCTGGATACATTTCATGAAACCTGGATGACAAATGAAGACAACACAGCCAGATATACATTTCGCATTGAAAAAAATGGGATGGGAATAAATAAAATAATAACTAAAACTAATGGGAATAACTAAAACAATAAAACGAATGTGATTTTAATAACTAAAACAAAATCTAAAACTATATATATTTTTTGCACACCCCTAGATCCTGGAGAGCGCAGCACACATAAACACACACAGAGACAGCAGTGAGCCAGACTATGAACCACACAAGAGCTAGCCATCGTGGGGACTGTACCCCAAATGACCATCACAAGCCTCCATGATTGTAGTGATTGGGTACTGAGAAGTTGGGTATTGGCAAGTACTGAGGAGAATGTAACGCACACCCCTAGCTATGGTTTCGGAAGCAGGATGCCCAGCAGCAAAGGAAGTAAATGTGCTTAAGAGCAGGATAGCTGGCCAGTCAGGTGACTGGGGGCTCCTTAAAGTACAGAGTCCCAGGTTATCAGATCTGCAAGAGTGTGTGAGTGCTTCACATATGGGGTGAAATCTGGCACCCAAATAAGTTAATACTAAAAGCCCCCTTGACTTGTGAAATGAGGATTTTACCCTTATCCTCTTCTTCATGCTGAACTTTCCTTCCTTCTTCCTTGGGTGGATTCTAATGCCTTTCTTCTCCTCCCAAAGAATTATAAAAGGAAATCTACTGTTAGGTATATGAACTCTGTGTATATAGATCCAATAATCAAGGTTCAAAGATTTTATTGTAACCAAAGGTTATAACAATCCATCATAATAATAATAATATAAATTCACATAATTCCACATATATACACATCAAAATATTTCTATTATCCCATATTTCCATATCAAATCTCTATAGCATCCCCTATCCATTCCCCTTTATCACATGTATAATCCCTGACTCTCCAGCAAAACTTAAACACAAAGCTTTATCCCCCTTAGCAAGATCTAAGTCATGTTATACCCAGCCACCTGTTGGGTGAACTTAATGGCTCTTAACCGTAGGAAAATTTGGCAATATCTAGCCACCACTTTCGTAAGTGTCTGATCTGCCCCTTCTAGCAGCCTCCGCTTCAAACTCACAGGGTCAAAAGAGTCCTGTATGTATCTGCCCAGCAAAACATGTCTAGGTCCAGTTAGAGCAGTGCAGTTGAAGAAAATGTGTTCACAGGAGTCGACCTCCTGCGAGTCACATAACCCACAGTACCTTTCTAACCAGGGGATACCCCTATAACGTCCCTCTAGTACAGCAGATGAATATACATTGCAGCGGAAAAAGGTAAAGGCTTTACGTTGGTTAAAATCTAGCCATGTATAGAGGTAGCTGTTCCTCTGCCCCAAGGATCTGCCCACATAGTAATCAGGGGCCACCCGTTGAGTTGCAAGCAAGGCCCCCTCCTCCTGCACCTCCTGGTCAAAAATCCTCCTTCTTATAAGGGTCATAGCTCTCCTAGGACACAGGGGTTCCAACACTTCTCTGGAGAATCCTAAGAGTCTCACTTCTTCTTCCACACGGCTACCCCAGGAGCTAAGAAGGCCCACTTCCACATCCAGGGCCAGCAACGAGCTACCCTGGGAGGGAAAGAGAAAAACTTTTATCCAGAACCCTATTAATGTCTGCAGGGCTCTGGATCTAATAGTTGGGCTTGCGGTCTCTTGTCTCAATAGCACCTGGGGAGTACCCCGTGGAGTCCCCAAAATAGCACGAAGAACATGGTATGCTTTCCAATTCTGACAAAAAGGATAAACCCCAAACTGGGAAAGCATAAAGGCTCTGCGCAACAACCTTGACTCTAAAGAGCCGCAAGGCTGGCAGCACCAATCTCCCCCCTTGGGTAAAATAAAACCATAGAATCGCTCTCGAGGAGTTCTTTGATTGGTGCAGCACAGCCTTAAAATGCAGTCTCCAGCTCAATGATGAGGAAAAAATTACTCCTAGATATTTAAACTCCCTCACTTGGGCGATAGAATAATCCCCAATCTCCCACCGATGGATTTTCCTATTTCCATAGCTACTCATCACCATAACCTTAGTTTTGGAGAAATTTATCTTTAGACCTTCCCTGTCACAATATTCTCCAATCCTTTGTACCGCCCTTCTCAGACCCACCAACGTCTGGGATATCAGGACTGTGTCATCCGTGTAAAGAAGGGCCAGCACTTTCCTTGCCCCGATCCTAGGGGGATGTGTTTCATAGTTGTTCAAGAAGGAAATTACATTATTTACATAAAGATTAAATAGTACCGGGGCCAGCAAACACCCTTGTCTAACCCCTCTGGAGACCCTAACTTCCTTCGAAAGCTGACCAGCAGGTGCCGAGCGTATTTGGATTAAATTACCAGCATGAATCTGGATCAATAGGAAGAGCAACTGCCTATTGATGGAGGTGGCACCTAATTTGACCCACAGCCTTTCCCTGCTGATAGAGTCAAATGCCATGGAAAGATCAGCGAAACATAAAAAGAATTTCCCCTGCTTGGTGACATACTGATTAGAGACGGTGGCAAGGACAAAAGCCTGGTCTAAGGTGGACTTCCCCCTCTGGAACCCCACCTGTTCCTACACTATGATGTTATTCTCATTTATCCATTCAGTCATTTTATCCAACAAAAAGCGGGTATACAGTTTCCCTACAATGCTTAGAAGGCAGATCAGGTGATAGTTTCCCAGCTGGGAAGCGTCGTCCTTCTTATGTATTGGGACCACTATCCCGGTATGCCAAGCTTTAGGGATTTCCCCTGGATCCAATTATCATGCTCCATCTTCCAGAGGTTTAGAGTGTCCTGTGGCAGTGGAGCCAGTCCTCCTGCACTAAGGGTGTGCATCTGGGAACAGAATTTGAGGAGATTTTCCAGGAAATATATATATCCCTTGAGCAGTGCAGACCCATGCTTCATTGAGGGTCTCTCTGGATAGCATAGAACAAAGGTATTTTAGAATTCGGAGGGGCGGGTGTGTGTGTGTATGTCATAATTCACTCCTATGAAATTCCTACGGACTTCTCTTTACCCCATGCAATGGTTCTACAGGGTCCATGGACATAACCTAACCATTGGATTTATTATGAAGGAATTTCCATGGAAGAGGTTTGCCAATGCTGCATTGGAATCTCTCACTGACATACCTTCCCACTCTACATATTGGTGTTTGTGTTCAGACTACAATGAAGATAATGTAACATTTTGCAAACATTCACGCAAGACATGAAGACACAAGAAAGAAAGAAAGAAAGAAAGAAAGAAAGAAAGAAAGAGTTTTGTTGCTGCTTATCCTTAATGTATTGGGGACTTGATTGCAGAAGTTTTTACTCTCAAATGTCAGTTGACACATGTAGATCCTGTATCTGTTATGAAGAGCACTGCACCAGATTTTCTTTATAACAGCCAATGTAGTCTAGTGGACAAGGTGTTAGATCAGATCAACCAGGGTTCAAATCTCACGCTTGCCACAAACTTCCTTGATGTCTTTGGAAAAGTCACTGGACCTTTTCACAGGAGATGCCACTGCCAATCTCCAAGTTGTTTTGCTGTGTGGAGATGAGTGGAGGCGCCTGTGGGAATGTCACAGGGGATGGGTGGTGGTGAGTGTGTACTACCACGCTACACCCACCTTCATACATCACCCACTCATGGAGCAATGGACTCCAATGCCCGAAGATCTGTGGGTGGAGATGGGTGTGCACACCCACCTTCACCCACCGTGGCTGCACACCCATCCCCACACCCACCACGGTCCATTTAAAAACAGCCACTGTCTTTCAACCTCAGTTCCCCATCTGTAAAATGGGAATAATAATGACCTACTTCACAGATTCATTGAGAGAGGGTATTTTCAGATGTGATGGGGTGGCTTTCGCCCCATCATGGAATCACCCATTTGATTGCCCGCCAGAATCCCGCCATCACAGCCAGCAGACTGATTCCGGCGGGGAATCTGGGGGCGGCGGGGCTGCGAAGCACAACATGCGGTTGCACAGCCCCACCCCCCACACTCTCCCGGCTGC
>QEPC01005125.1:3034250-3049076 GCA_003113815.1 Sphenodon punctatus
GCATCATTTGGGGACTCATGACACGTACTGTATGTACGTACTTACCCCCAAGCTGTATGGCGAAGGAGGAGGGTGTGCTAGATATTCCATGGAGTATTGGAATAAATTTCTCCTCGTGGCTTTCTATTAATAAATCAGAACATGTCTTTTTTTATTTGTGTGAATAATTGTAGCAATTATCAAGGTTACAGAGGAGGGCTTTTCATTTATATATAAGCTCAACAAGGGTATGAATAAGTACAGCAGGTTTATTAGGTAAAGGTAACTCAGACTTGATTCACAAGAATGAGCCTAATTGTCAAAGGACATGTTCACTATATTATCAGTGAAGCACTATGTCTCATAAGTTTAGACTGCAGTAATTGTAACCTTCTTAAAATAAAGCAAGTTTTCTAGCATATAGGACAAGGTGATGGCATCTCTCCTTGAAATCCAACTACTTCAGTCATAATGTGCTGTTTCAGAGTTATTTTTTTCAAAAGTTCATTATTTAAAATGCCTTTGTCTCAGCAGTAGAGTACTTGTTATTTTGGAGTGGGATGGGAAAAGGGCGATCTCAAAGCAAATCATTTCAAAGAGGTATCTATTATTGCTCTACTGATAGGTATATTTAGTTGCCCTAAACCTCTCCCCATGTCCTTAACACCTGTGCTATGAATCCAGAAAGGCAATCCTCATGATATTTAGGATGTGTATATAATATTTATTATAATCAATCTAATCTATAAAAGAACACAAGATTATGTGACATTATAAAATAAGTGTTCTTTATTACACTTTGTGGGTTATGGTTATATTATCAAAATCTTTCCCCCTATGACCACCTCCTGCACTTCTGAAAGCACAGTGGCACCCTTGTTTGAAGAGACCATCTTTCTTGTAGGATAAAAGGGTTACTAAGTCTTCATAAGCTGTCAATCCTGAGGGGATTTTTCTTTCTCGAGGAAAACTGGTAATAGTACCTTATTATTTTGAATTGTGAGTTGAATTGAGGGACGAAGGCTGAAGTCCACTAGGGGTTGAGGGTGCAGCTTGTCAGAACAATTTTATCTTTTCTTATCTGCTGGAATAAAAATATTAAGGTTGAACAGAATCTGAATTGCATGCACTCCACAACACAGTCTCTGTTTATTTTACTGCATTCATTTGCTTTGTACTGATTTTAAAACAGGAGAAAATAATTGGTTCAGGATAGTCATGTCCTCACCCTTTCTTAACTCCATAATTTGGAGCAGCAGATTGGCTTTCCTAATGTTTAATATATACAGGTTTTCATTATAATGATAAACTTCATTTTGAATTCCCATACTCAACACCTCCCAAGTTAAACAGCATACCCACATTCTAGGTGCCGTGCATCTATAATTGAATTAGCCTTGGAAGCAATTTTCCCATGTGGAACACTTGTAATATTCTATCCAGAATAATTTTTTTAACCATTTGATAATTAGCTTACCCATACCTGTGACAACTAGTAAATTGTAAAATGGAAGAACACTATCTTAATTACCCTTCCTAAAGAGACCAAGCAATAATGTGCTTATTGGCAATGAAAGATGAAATAATGTAAGTAATTAAGTTACAAATGATTCCCACATGAATAAGCTCTTTGGAAATAATATAAAATATAGGTAAGGAGTTCAAGAATAGGAGTTATGGTTTCAAAGGAAAATTCTGCAAGCAGCATTTTGAATTAAAAAGCTACGCGTTGCTGACAAAATTTAAAACAATGTAATTAGACATAAAAACAGCTAAAGTTACATTTTTCTTATAATCCTCTGTTAAATCCTATAGACGAATAAAACCTTTTTTAAAATTAACTGCAATCCTTTGCCTGTCTGATGAGACAGAACAAGGTAAATGGTAATGTGCTTTAGTCCTTTTGATACATTTTCTTTTCTTTACATTATGAAATAGGGTTGATGCCTTTACATTTTCTCAATGAAAGTGCAGCTGATTTCTCCAGGTCTATGTAATTTCTGGAAATCTCAACAGCTACATATTTCATGTAACTATAAACCCTGCTAAACATATTTTGTGTTCCCCCCACCCCTTCCTTTTCTTTTTTTTCCTATTAAGAATTACAATTAATGCCCCTTGTTCTTATCAACTCAAAGTTCAGAAAACAAGTTTTCAGTTAATCTTATGCTTCTTGATTAATTTAAAAATAATATTTACCTTTGACATATCCATGGCATATAATACTGCTTCACAAATGTAAAAATGTGCTTCAAATCTGAAAATTAAATATTAGATACTACCTATGGTAATATATTAAGCATGATTGGCTTGGGAAATGCCAATGAATATGTGTCAGAAATTATACAAGCTCACTGTATTTGTTACTTGAGTTTTGTTCTCCCATATTTTTATTGTGAAGAGTAACAGATGAAAAATATAACTGTTTCCTAATAGGATTCACATCTTATTATTGGTGCTGATTTGCAGTTTTCCTTAACTCGCCATGATTACTTTTTTAGAAGCTTTCACTTTTCCCCAGCTGATCCTCGTCTTGTTAGGCAGCATTAATGACACTTCAGTCATTGTGGCTTTCAAGCAGAGCCCTTCCAGAGTGAACAGAGAGTTGACATTTCCTGACATTTTCTCAACTAATTACAGGACAAATAATTAAGCATGTTCTCGTATGTAACAAATGAAGGCAAAAGCCGTCTGTCAGCGATGGTGATTGATGACACTCTGGGAGACTTTATCTGATGGGTCCTGCCATGCGGTAGAGGGGAAGCAAATTTATTAGAATGAACAATGCAAATTCTGAGTCATCTCATCCAGTTATGCGCCAAAGCAATATCCATGTCAAGGTGAATGTGACAATGAAAGCAAAATATTTGCATTTTGTGGAGCAGGTTGAAGGGGAAATCAGAGCAAGAAGATGACAGGCCTAATTATTTTGGCTCATACAGGCTAGGACAGCTGTTTCTGGTGTCCTGAACAAGGCTGTCACACAGGTAACTAAATAGGTCTGCATATAAGTCTGTATCCAACACTGTGCTGAGATGTCTACCACTAATGACCAACGCTAATGTTACTGCCATCCCTGAAAAACAGTAAATGTGTCACAGTGCACCTTCTGCATGGCAGTCAACATTTCGCTACATAATTACTTGTTAGTGAATTAATTCCTATCTGTCAGTATCTATGCCAGTGTCATTTTTAGACCATTACAAAATTATGCCATCACTATAGCAACTGCAAGCACAGTTAAAAGGCAAAACAGTTCAGATATTCAAGAAAAGTGCCTAGTTAGGCAGAAGACTAATAATGTAAAATTCAAATTGTGATGTTGCTGTCTGCCATCCTAATTTTCTTTATCTTGATTATGCATTTGATCAATGATCATTAAACAATAATTTAAGGTTTCCAATTTCAATCCATTATTAATATTTTGTATAATTAAAACCTCAGCCCACAACAACATCTTTCTAAAAACAACAGTAAAAAAACCCCTAGCCATGCACATAGTGCTGTCATCGCAATTAATTAGGAACTAAAAAGTGACATGCTAAAATCGAATCCTAATACCAAAGTTTATATGCAAATAAGAATAATTGATAGTATCAGGGTGTTCTTTTCTCTGTGTTTCCTTTGTTATATATAAATAATGGCAATCTGAAAATTCTGTATCCTGATCCTGTTCTGTCCCCACCTCCCTTTTTTCTTTTTCTTTTCATTATTCCTTGTGCACACTCCATTCATCCCAATGAATTTTCTCACTGTTCTTTTCATTGTTGTTTCAAAATGCCATTGCAGAGTCATCTCATTACTTCCTTTATTTAAACTGAGGTGTTTATAAGTTTCAGTTTAATACTGTATTCTGAAAATACAGAATGTCTTAGCTGTAATTTCCAGAAATGGATATGGGCTTAAAACTGTTTTTATGATTTCAAACTTCTTAGTTAAAACAAGTAGGTATAGAAAAGGAGACAGATATGGAGAGTGTCATGTCCTAGCTCTCAAACCCTTGCCCCTGGGGGATCCTGGAGCAGTGCTTGGGCCTATAGCATCTTTCCCCTGACCTGGCCACTCTTCCAAAGGGGTCTCCCTGCTTGGACAACCACACCCTCCTCCTGTCTGTCCCAGTTCTTGTCACGCCTCCCAGATCCCTGCTTGTCTACCAACCAGCAGCATATAAGGCTTGTTGGCATCATGGGAAGCTAGGCGGATCTCTGACCTGCTCCTAAGCAGCTCCCCTTCATGTTCCATTGTCTATTCTGCTATGCGTTTTGTATCCTGCATCTGATTGAACCACTTGTCTTTCCCTGCTCTGATTCCTTCTTCTCCCTCCTGCTCTGCTCTGAACCTACTACCTCTGTCCTAAATCCCCACTCCGGTCCCATTCCCTGAGTCCACCCATGCCCCAGAGAATGGGTCCTTGCAGACAGTCACTTGGCAATTTGTATTTTTATATTGATTTTCTAGTTTAACTAATTTTAATTAGAAAGGAAATTGTCTATTTTTGCATACCAGCATGAACTCATTACGGTGATCTGTATAATGTAGTCACTTTTTTGAAGTATGATTGTTATACTGGTGAATTTCTAAAGACGTCATATACTGTAGCCAAGACGAAGTTGACTCACTGAAAAAATTAAGAGAATTGACATGAAATTCAAAGTATTGACAAGTTGCTAAACAGACAGACAGAGGAAAACTAAACAAACAAAAAAAAGTAGTCAAGCATTGTAGAATTTTAATCATGTTCTTGAAGTACACAATCAAGGACATTATTGCTATTGTATATTCTTTCTACATGGAAAGTTTCCTGAATGTTCAGTCATCCTTTTTGGCTAGAGAACTTAAAACAACTCTCTTACCATTATAAAACATCACTGTTTAAAAATGTTCATTGTTTTCTCTTAGATGTATATGTTGGCTTCAGAAGACATGATTTTTTTCTTTCTAAGAAAACATTATTGAGCTATCCAAGAACCTATTTGTGATAGGAAAAATAAAACCTGGTTTTGATTAAGAGTAACCTTATCCTCAAGTGAAGCCACACAAGAAACTAACCCAGTTTGTGAAGTGTAAGTGTTATCCCACACTGGGCAGCTTTACCCCACGATGCAGCACATCGTATGACCAGCAGCTGTCAGATGTTTGTCCCAGCCCAAGGCAGGATGGGAATCTGGCTGCTATTCAATGTGTCTATTGGAAAGGATATAGATGCTTGTGTAGTAGCATTGCCCAAAGTGGGGTAATGCTATCTCCTGTGTGCCTGGACCCCATGCTGCCCCGCCCCATGACAAGGTCCACTGGGGCGGGGAAGCATGGGGTCCAGCCACACAACCCATGACACCCTTGAGCAGCAGGCACATTTGCCATTCCCACGCTGCCATGTCACTGTCAGGGGCTTGTGGGTGGGACAGGACTGGGTGCCTGAACATGTGACTGGCTTCTCAGCCCATGCCAGGGTATGGCACAACTCCTGACAGTGGTATGCCAGCCTTGGTTCCCCACAAGGGGCAGATCATGTGGCCTGCTGTCCTTGCCTGACCAAAGTGTGGTGGCTGCAATTGCCCACCCCGGGGTGGACAGGAGGTTGGGCTAGACCTATTTCATGTGGCTGTACCCTATATTAGACAATACTGCAAATGCTGAATTCATTAAAGCATTGCATTAAAAGTAACCCCCCAAATATGGTGTTCTAATGACATCATACATGGGAGTGTAATGCCAGGGACTGGAATTTGGTGGGCTCAGGGGAGGGAGGCAGGTCACCCGCTTGTGTGGTCAGCACCTCACCTTGCCCCGGTAGTGGCAGCAGCTCCAAAAGAAGTAGGCCCACCTGGCTGCCTAGCTCCCCGCACTTGTGCACTTGCATGCACGGCAGCTGCACTTTCGCACAACAGGCCACGTGGGGAACGGGCCCTCACAGCTCGTGTGCCTGCTCTCATATTTTTCTGGGAGTAGAGAGATCAGAAGTTTTTTGTGTTAATAAAACATTTCTTTGTTTGAGTGCCACCAAGATCTATACAATAATCTGTCATCTTTCCTAGCCACTCATATATATTTCATACAGACCATTAATATTGTGAATGTTGATAAGCCTTGCAAAATGGAGACTATCTGTGATACTGCTCTGAAAGATATGCTGCTGCCATTAAAGTTTTGGGAAGATTTAATTTCCATATTGCTTAACAAGGTTAAAAGAGTTGATTGTTGGTTAACAATGGACACAAAATGTCTCAAAATCAATAGTTTCTCACTAATACTTCAACAAAGCACGTCCTTTATTGACCTTTCCAATAACACTAACAAATACAAGAGCAAAAAATAAGTATTAGTTTTCTTTTCTTTTTTATTCATATTTACTTAAATGATTCCTAAATGTTTCTATACCCTTACCTCAATTGTTTTTATTATCTACTCAAATTCATATATGAATTCTTGGATATCACAGAGATTGATTTCTTGAGTTAGTCTGAATGATTGTCACATGCAATTAGTGTACCTAAATTAGGAATAGTTGACACAAAGCACATTTTCTAAGACAAATAGTTTGTAAACAATCAAAGAAAGTTTCAAAGTGTAACACCTTTACTCAAAAAGTATTTGGACATAAAAATAATTAAATACCTTGGTAGAGACGATATACAAATTTGATACAAGGAACCAATGAGATACTGTCTGTCTAATGATCCCAGTCAATCTAATTAATGTATTCTGCTACATTACATTTTAAGAAGTGACCATTGTGTAATACACTTTGAAATATGCACAAGCTAATGGGATAAGATACAAAAATTATTATGCTGACAGTAAATCATATTACATTCCTAATAAGCATTAACTAGATAACTAGGTCAAAGCAGTATTATCTTAATTGATTTTTCAAAAGAAACCTGACAGAAAAATGTCAATGCTTGAATATTTCTTCATGCATCATTAAAACAAGATTGGCTTTTAACAAAAGAAGAATCCTTCACAGAATTGATTCTTGCTTCAGGCTGCCTGCAAGTAAGTGTATTACATAAAAATCTATACAGGATATTAAAACAACACCACTCTGCAAGACAGTTACAATTAAAAGCTGACACTCCCCCCCCCCCCCCATGTGTCTACTATACTGGATTGCCAGCAAACGTATTTAAAATCTTCAGAGCCAATATCACCAATATATGAAAATCATTGTGATCTACTCTTTGATGGAGAAGGAGATGATTATGTGGGGTCCTAATTAAATTGTTATATTAATAACTTGCCCATATCATAACTACATAGCAATTAAATAAACATGTAGTAATAAAGAAAAAAATATTGAACATTATCTTGGAGCTATAATCATAAACACAAGCAGTGTATATACCACAGCAGGCACTGCAACAGAAAACGAGCCTAGGAATTTCTGGTAGTGGCTGACAGACAAAATACAATATTTACTTATACTAGTACATCATATGGGTTATGCTTCAACTTTGTACGGTTCACAAAGTAAAAAAAATAGTTTGTGAATGAGCACATGGATGGATCAGAGAAAGTTTGGCTGATAGAGCACAAGAAGCAAGATGTGATCAATTGAAATATGTTTCAGTTTGAATAGTTCATTTGTGTTCTACAAGAGGAAATTAGTTTGCTCAGAGCTTGTACATCTTGTGATATTATTAACTGAAAATGGAAATAAATGATATTGTTGCTTTTTAGTGCAGTTTGAATGAAGATGTGATGGGGCCGCATAAGGTACACCACTTTAAGTCCTAGATGTCTGACCTTTAGTTTCTAAATCCATATTTAGTCATCTGAATAAAAACAACCTGATGATATTCAAAGAAGGACTGAAAAGAGCAGCTAAATTGAAGCTTGCAAGGAATTTCATCATATCAAGAACTGGTATCGATTTCTGAATTGTTTCCAGATACTGGTGCAATTTCTTAATTCTTGAAATATTGTGAGATACTGGCCCAATTTACTGACTTCCCACTTACCCTTTACTGCGTACCATTCTTTTACCACTTACCACATTGCTGAGAGTATTGTTTTACTTTCAAATTTGTTGTCTCTGCATTGCTGAGCCAATCACTGTGCAAATAGCCCACCCCTTAACCTCCCCGTAGTGCCCTAAACCTCCATTCTAGGGCCTCTAATCAGAATTGTTGTTCTATATTGTTCCCCTTGCTTTGACCAATCTGCAACTGGATTGCAGATTAGTAAAGGAATTTGCTTAGCAGCTAGTGAGTGACAAGGAAGTACAAGGGGAAAATGGATTACAAGAAATGTGGTGTTGCATCAATATTTGAAATGGATGGCAAAATAGTAAACAGCAAAGCTGTAAATGGGATCCCGGTAAGCGGAATGCTGGTGAATTGAGAAACAAAATATTGGTTGAGATATTACCGAGTACTGAGAGGTTCTCAATTCAACCAAGATGGTATCGGGAACTGGGATTTTGACAAGATTTCCCATTTGGCGAAAATTCATTTCAGCCCTAATTCAAAGAAACTGAATGCCCACAGCTCCCCTGATTTTTGTGGGATTTGTGTTTCTTCAGGTTCTGCTAATTAGGCCACAATTATAAGTGAGTAACTAGCAGTGTGATGATCTTCAGGGCATTGATTGCTTCTTAGGACTTGTCTGATTTCCAGTCACTTTAATGGTGTCAGCACTAACACTATATGCCTTGAGGCATTCCAAAGTCGGTTGTAGATGTAAGATGGGCCCAATGGGCTGAAGTGACCTAAGGGACCCCAGAGGAGATGGGGGTGGGCCACTTGCTAGGCTGAGCATCCAGTTACTGGCAGTATTCCCTTCAACCTTTCTCCAGCCCTCGGTGGCCATGGGATCAGGACCTTATGATGTAAGGGATGTTCAAGCACCAGCAGTAAATAGTCGAGACCAGAAGGGGGCCACTGTGGCAGGGTATCCTGCATGAATCTTGGTTAAGGGCTCTGGAGGTTCTGAGAAACATTGGACAAATCTGTAGTGACTGAGTACCAATTTCGATTGGAATAAGGTGTTTCTTATTCCACTATGTCCTCCAGTGGGGTAGAAAATACTGGCATCTGTCTTTTTGAAAAGTTGCAGGGTTCCTATTTGGAGCCTGTTCCTTGTCTTATACTGCTGTAATTCAAGAATCCTGGTGTGGCATCAAAAGTGTAATAATGATGTGAAACTGGTGTGAGTTGGAGTCTTTGTTCTTGTATCAACACACATCAGTGGCTTAGAACATCCCTTTCTATCAAACCCCTGGAAAGTTTGTTTGTTTGTTTGTTTTAAACCAAATTTTGCAATAAAATGCTTGCAAATGCAACCAGCAAGAGGTAAGATTTCTTGCTGAAATCATATACACAATCTTAGAGAGAGAAAACTGCCTACTTAAACCTAGGAATCTGCCCTTTCTAATTTGAAAAGCTGTGCTTTGGGAGCATAAACACAGGAATCTTGAAGTTAGTGACAATTGCAAAATGTATTATGTGAATGCAAAATATCTCACTACTCTCTTCTCTTACACCAGACTCACAGGCATCCCTCTATCTCTAATGGCACAGTGGCCAAGCTATGGTCCCTCACATCTATTGGAGTTTGTTGTGGCCATGGTGACTGCCCTTTCATGGTCCACAGTATATCCCCATCCACTGATTTTACTTTTCTCCCCAATTCATCACCATGAAGGGAGAGCTGAAATCACCTGGGAGAGCAGGATTCCAGTTCTCCCCAAACGGCCCATGCTTCCCCATCCCCACAGTGCTGAGAGAGGACCTGGTCTCTCCCTTGTACTGCATGCCAGGGTTGTACCTGAACATTTGTGCTCATTTTCAACAAACAGTGCTTTATGAATTCTGCTCATGGGAGTATGACTCTTCATGTATGCATCAAAGTATTGCTACTTTTATTCTTTTAAAATCATATGGCTGAAAAGAATAGGGCTCAGATGAGAGCAAGTGTTCCCATTCCAAAGGGAAATATCATCCTTTCAGGAGTGCTTGTGAGTGTCCGTGGGTACTTCATCAGTTTCTGGTGGTTTCACACTTCCTCCATTTTTTTGTGTCATTTTCATTACTTTTTGTCCAGGACTTTTTGTCACTTTCCGGGACTTTTTCGGAACATTCATGACTTTCTGGGACTTTTTGTTCCCGGACTTTTTGTCATTTTCCTGGACTTTCTTTTGTCACTTTCTGGGAATTTTATGACAGTTTTACAGCAGTTTTATGGCAATTTCCAGCACTTCCCCAGTGCTTAGCTGGCACGTTTTCATCTCCACATCTGCTGAAAAGGCACACAGAGCACACACCAGGCTTGTGACCATCCCATGGCAGTCCTGTTTAACTTGCTAAAAATAACAGAAAATGGCAAAAACAGTGGGAAACCCATTAAGTTTTGGTGTCACAAGAATCTTGGCGAATGCCCTGCTTCTGATGGAGGCAGCACTCACTGGGATTTTTTTGGGGGGGTCTAGATAAATTGTCTAGTCGAGTCATTCATGATTAAACAGGATCCACAGAACCTGCACCATTCCTGGGAGGTGTTTGTCCTTCTTTTAAAGGCTTCCAGTGAGGGGATCTCTGCAATCTCGCTTGGAAAATTATTCCACTGCCTAACTGTTCTGGTAGTTAGCCTACTACCATTAGCCTCCTAATGTTTAGCCTACATTTTTTCTCCTTTACTTTAAGCCCATTACCTCTAGTTCTATCCTTAGAGACCACACAGAATAAATCAGCAGCATTTTGCATATTGCAGCTTTTTACACATTTGAAAACGGTAATCATGCCACACTCCCTTAGTCTGTTTTTCTATGCTAAACATTCCTGATTTTTTCAATCTCTCATTATAAATCTTCCTTCCCTTTCCCTTTTGTATCTTTGTTCCTTTCTTGGGCATCTTCTCCAGCTTATCAGGGCGTTTGGCAGTTGGGATTGAATTGGGGTGGTTGTTGTGGGGGTTGAGGGATAGGGAGGAGTGTAAGGGAGGATGAATGGGGGATAGGGAAGTGGTATTGGGTGGGTGTTTTGAGGGGCTGGGGTGGGTGTTTTGGGGTAACATTTGTGCTTTGATGTTTATCTTTTATATGTTTTATATATCTGCACACAAGTCTATAAAGGAGACATTGTGCCTTGTGGAATGTATACGAATCCTGCCCAGATCTCCCATGGAGGGGTTTGGGATTATGGGTGATTTCAGACGTGACACAGTGAGATTCACCACAGTGAATTCCACCTCAGTGTCATTTGCTGCACCGTGGGCCATGGTGAACTGCGTGGCCCCAACAGACGTGACAGGGGAAGCACCATCGCCCTGGGCCAACCAGAGTGAACCCGGGCCAGGGGAACCCAACAGACGTGAAGTGGTGGCGAGAACTGCAGTAGGAGCCGCACAAGACAGCGGCCGCACGGAAGGCGCACGGACTTCAAAATGAGAAGTGCACACACACAAATGAAACTACACACCCACACAACAAAGGGGACCTGAACAGGGGGATAGAGGGGGGACACACCATGGGGGACAGGGAACACCACGACCGGTTGGATGCATGGGAGGTGGGGGGGCGGCGAGGGTCCAGCACGACCAACCCAGCAAGGGGGGGGGCAAGACCCTAGCGGGAAAGGGGAAGGGGGACCCAGCAGCCCAAGGAGACAGGAGGCAACACAGGGCACAGTGAAGCTCAACAGGCATTTATTGAGGACAGAAGCGGCACCGGCCCAGCACAGAGGCATACAGAGCAGGAGCGCGTGGGGCCAGGGCACAGGAGAAGGGGCAGCAGCAAGAGGGGAATGGGGCATGGTCCGGGAGGGAGGGAACCAGCACCACAGCCCACCACGGAGGCCACACGGAGGGGTGCAAGGCGGCGTCAGTGAGTCCCAGGCGAGGGGGTGACAGGAAGGCAGGTGGCAGCGGGTCCCAGGGGGTCCAGCCATCCTGAAGAGGCAGCAGGCATTGGCATGAGCACCTGGGCCACAGATGGAATGAAGGCACTGAGGAGGCAGCCGGATGTCAGATGGGCCCAGATCGCCCTACACCCAGCTTCAGGGGCTCCCATTGGGTGGAGGGGGCGGTAACAACAGCAGGTGCACATAGCGGGGCCATTGCCGCAGTCCCTGGCAGAATCCATGCCTGGCCATGTGGAAGCAGATCAGGTAGAAGGCCTGAAGGGATCCGCACAGTTCATCCCGAGTTGCACATCAGGGTGGCTGCACACCTCCGACAGGGCTGCCCGCTCCGGCCCAGCGGGGGGGGGAAGCCATAATCAACCGTGGGGGGGGGGGGTGTTGAGGAGTGTGAGGGCTTGCAGGAAGCCACGGAGTGCAGCCGGGACCGCTAATTGAACTGCCTTGTCCACCTGCAATTGATTGGCCTCTCCCTACTGTGGAGCTACTGGCGAGTGGGGGCGGAGCCACAGCACCGGGGAGAAAGAAAACACATGCAGTGGCCCATAGGCGTGAGCCACGTGTGCGAGCCTAAGGGCACGAGCACAAGGGCTGCTTCCCCTTGGGAGTCGCCCTTGGAGCATCCGGAGCATAGGAGCCCCCCCTTAAAGTAAAAGGGTATGGTTGGGACTCTAGGATTTGCACTGGTGCCCCTCCCCTGTAACTGTTAATATGGATTGTAAACGGCTTCGCCCTTCTTCCCTTTCTAGTCTTGAATCTCCACCGGTGGCTATTAGGTGGAGGTGGAATAGTATATCTCTATCTAGCAGGTATGCATGTTTGTATCCTGAGGAGGAAGCTCTACATACTGCGTATGATCCAGCTTGTCGGGATACCCCGCTATCTACTACCCCTCCTCGTGGTTATTCAGATAAGCATCAAAATTTGCCTAAGAAAGACTTCTTGCAAGCCCAGATGAACCTGATAGCCTGTACGGTTTCATTGCTGTTTTGTAGCATTTCAGACATTAGCGATTCTCTGGCTAAGGCCAGAGAACAGCTTGGAGAAGTTCTGGAAAAATTGGAACTAAGATCATCTGATCTGCAGAGAGACACTGATAGTTCTCGGTGTCATGAAACCTGGGGAGTAAGCAAAAGTTTGGCAGGCAGTGGGGCTGCCCGGAGAACTTCTGCTAGACCATACCAGGATGTCCTCAGTTCTGGGCGCAGAATAATTCCCAAGGCTGTTATCTTTAAAGTTTGTCATAATAATAGATCCCCTCCTCCAACCTGGTCAAGGATGTCAGAGATTGCACTACATCTGGCCAGCTTACTACACATTAAGGTTCCATCTGGGACTATCACTAAAATAACTCCCCTCACTTCCCTGAGGTCGAGTTCACTGGTTCTAGTTTAATTTGCATCAGCAACTTTAATTGATATTATTTTTTGTGCTAGGAAATATCTTCTGTGGAAAGGGATCTCTATAGACCGGGTTGTACAGATGGGCCCCTCAACTGATTTTCAGTTTGGTGGTAGAGCCCCCCCTTACTCCTGCTAATCAAATCCCCTTGGGGACTAAGAGGCAGAGGTTACAAGCTCTGGTCTTTTCTCAGACCATGGGTGCTGTCCCTGAGAAACTAAAAGTCTCAGTTCCCTGTGAGGAATTTGGTAGTGACTTCATTAATGCAAGGAAAGAAAAGGATCATTTAGCCCCAGAGGTATTGGCAGTTAAGATTCAAATGCCGGTGCACCCCCAGCCAGAATTCCCAGTAGAGGTTAGGACTGTTTCACCAATGGAGGGGGTGGATGATCCTTAGTCCACTCCCAACCTGGAGAGAGGAGTGGATGAAAGGGTGGGTGTTTGGATGCCTTCTTTAAACCCATATGAGCCTCTAATTAAGGAATTGGGGACTTTCCTAGTAGTCAATAAGGGTGTAAATGGCCCAGCCTCACTTTTCTCTATTTTTGAGAATTTGAATAACCTGGATCAGGACATATTAATATAAAAATTTGATAAATTTAGGTATGGTATCTCTGTTAAAATAATAGACTATAAGGCCCCTATTCCTGTGGAAGACTCTGACCAACATAAGCCGATATGTGATTGTGAAACTTGGACAGCTGCACGGTATTTAGCCTCTGGAGAGAGGGGGGACTCTGTCAAAAAGTCATTGATTCATTTGGAAGGGGGTTTGGCTTCCCTACTACATATCGGGCTGCTATTAGCAGATCATACACCCTCTCAGAGTGTACATGAGAGTAATGTTGTCTTCCCAAATCAAGATCAAGTAAAACCATAGTTATACAGGAGTCTGATTGACAGGAGACAGAGGGCCCTAACTGCCAGGAATAAGTAAGATTCCAGATGGAAGTAGGATGTTGTGATTTAGCTAATACTCTGATTGGGGGGGAGCAAGGGGTGGAGCCGGTATTAAAAATGTTATCCTGGAATATCTCAGGTATCAAATCAAATTTGTTAGATTGGGACTGGATGGTGTATATCAGTCAATTTGATTGTGTTTTTTTCCAGGAAACCTGGGTGGGTCCTGGCGACACCTTGGACCCTGCTGTATTGGGTAGAGGGAAATTTATTCTATATGTCCATGAAGGATATAAATTAGCTAAGAAGGGCTGCCTGTCAGGTGGGCTGATGATGCTTGTTTCACATTGGAAAGAACTTTCGTTTAGTTTGATGCCCTCTAATAGAAGAGAATATCAGATTGGACTATTTAAGTTTTCGGATTCAGTCCAATACCTGATAATTAATGTATATATTCCGCCCTCTACTTCCAAATACTATTGTGGTGATATCTGGGGTAACATTTAGAAGAAGATTCATGCATTAGAAGAGCTTTCCCCATATGCTAGATTAGTTCTGCTGGGGGACTGGAATGCCAGGATTGGCGATGACCCCGAATCAGAAAGAGGGAGGGAGGAGCTTGAGAAGGAACTTCCCGACTCCTCATTAATTCCCCTGAGGCAATCTTATGATAAATGCATAAATGATCTGG
>QEPC01005125.1:3059374-3070421 GCA_003113815.1 Sphenodon punctatus
CGACTATAACTTTTTTATTTCTTATTCAATTCTGATGAAACCTGGGAATATTGTACCTCCAATGGAGTGCATTATGTGTACCAATGTTATAAATGATTATTTTATTTATTTATTTACTACAAAACCTTTTATCCCTCACCTTCCTCCACTTCGTCAGCTCAGGGCTGCATCCAACATAAAACACAATAATAAAAACCATCTAAATTACAATATATAAAATATATAAAATGGGCACACAAAATTCACTAGCAGCTAAGCAAATAACCCCCCCTCCCCACCCCCTCTCTGAAGGCCCGGTGGACTAACCATGTTTTACAACATCTGTGGAAAGAGGGGAGGTCACGGGACAGACGGGCCTCCAATGGGAAGGATTTCCACAGTCGAGGTATGGCCACTGAGAATGCCCGCTCAGCCATTGCCACCCGACATACCCGGGGAACTTCGAGTTGGGCATCCCTGGCCCACCACAAGCGCCACAAAATGACCCAAGTCCTGAGACGGTCTTACAGGTAAACAGTACCCAAGCCATTTAGGGCTTCATAGGTCATAATCAACACCTTGAATTGGGCCTGGAAGATAATAGACAGCCAGTACAGAGTACAGAGCACAGGGGCAATGTGCTCATGGCAGCCTGTCCCCATTAGGAAGTGGGATGCTGCATTCTGCACCAGTTTCAACCTCCAGACTGTCATCAAGGGTAGCCCCACGTTGAGTGCTTTACAGTAATCCAATTGAGAGGTAATGAAAGCATGGATGATGGTGGCCAGATCTGATTCAGAGACATACGGCCACAGTCATCACACCAGGTGCAATTGGTGAAATGCTCCCCTTGCCATAGCTTCCACCTGATACTCCATTTGGAGCTGCAGATAGATGAGCACCCCCAGACTATGAGCCTGAGTGTCCAGAGGGAGGTAAACCCCAACAATGATGGGATCCACCACCCCCTCAGCTCTTCCCACCAACATCACCTCCATCTTGTCAGGATTCAGCCTCAGATGGCTCGTCCTCATCCAGTCCCCCACAGCTACCAAGCACTGGGTAAGCACCAAGACTGTCGGGTCTGGGTCTCCAGAAAACGAGAGATAAAGTTGTGTATCATTTGTGTACTGATGAAATCGCATGCCGAACACTCTCAGGACCTCACCCAAGGGTTGCATATACACGTTGAACAGGAGAGGGGAGTAAATAGAATACTGTGGGACTCCACACGTGAGATTCCAGGGAGACGATGTGCATTCCCCAAGAACCACCCACTGAGTTCTCCCTGCCAGGAATGAGCAGAACCATTCAAGAGCAATTCCATTCACTCCAGCCTGGTCCCGGCAGTCTTGCCACCAAGAACTCGTGGTCAACGATATCAAATTCTGCTGACAGATCCAATAAGATCAAAATTGAGGATCTGCCCTGATCTAATTCATGGTGCAGGTCATCGACCAAGGTCACAAGTGCAGTCTCCATGCCAAACCCGGGGCGAAAACCACAATACAAGGGATCAAGAAAACCAACCCGGTCCAGATGCCCCTGTAACTGCTGGGCCACCACCAGCTCAATAACCTTTCCTAAAAAGGGAAGGTTAGAGACTGGCTGATAGCTGGCTAGGGAGTCAACATCCAAAGATGGCTTCTTGAGCAGAGGCCACACCACTGCATCTTTGATATGGCTTGGCACCCTGCCCTCCTTAAGGGAGGCAATGACCACCCCCGCCAGCAATGACCCTAACGTCTCCAGAGTGGCCTTCACCAGCCAGGATGGGCACGGATCTAATTCATAACAGGTGTCCTAAACAGTCCCAAGAACATCCGCCGCATCAGCAGGTGACATCCACTGAAACTGATCCCACAACAACAGAAAAGGCGGGGCTTCCTGTACCTCTGAGACATTCAGTGTCTTAAGTGCAACTTCAAGATCGTGGTCAATCTGGGTGTTTTTATCAACAAAGAAGTCAACAAACATGTCACAGTGGGCACTGGAAGATTCCAGTTCCAGGCGGAGAGGGGCCGGACTGACCATTCTCTGCACCACACAGAAAAGCTCTGCTGAACGTGATTTTGCACACGCAATGAGGGAAGCAAAGTACTCTTTCTTTGATCCCCGCACTGCAACAGCATAAGCTCTAAAACTAGATTTATGCTGCAGTCTGTCACCTTCAGTATGAGTTCGGCGCCACCGTCGCTCCAATCGCCATCCATCCTGCTTCATCCGATGCAGGTCCTCCATGAACCATGGCGACCCCAGCCATTGGCTCTCTGGAAACAGATTCATGGGAGCCATTTGGTTGATAGGCTCAGCCAAAAAGCTGTCCCAGAAGGCAACGCAATCATCAACATCAGAAGGCATTTCCCCTAGAGCATTCTGGAATCTCTCTGGTTCCATAAGTCTCCAGGAGCGGACCCAACTAACTGGCCCAACACCTTTCCAGGGACAAACATGTACCAGGAGACTGGTCTAGAGGAGGTAATGATCCATTCATGACAGGGGTAAAACTGTTACATCCCCCCCCACCGGATCCCCTGCCTCAAGGCCGGTGCAGAACATCAGGTCAAGGGTATGTCCCCCCTCATGTGTTGGGCCCTTAACCCTCTGAGACAGTCCCATGGTTGTCATGGCATCCATGAACTCACACTCTGCTCCCCCTAAATTGGCATCACTGTGAATATTGAAATCCCCCAAGACCAAAGTCTTCGTAGATTGCAAGACCACCTCTGATACCAATTTCGTTAGAGCGTGTAGGGATGCTGGTAGATAAAGGGCCCCAATTTTAAAAGCAATTGAATTTGGTGAATTTAAGAAAAGCTGCATAAACATTCATGGCTACAACTAACCAAGCCAAGTACGTGCACCTGAGACCTCGCATCTTCATGAATGTTAGACCCCTTGTCTCTCCCTCTGTTCCCCTTCCTATGTCTCTCCCCCAGCTCCGTCTTTCAGATTGTAAGTCCTAGGTGCAGGGACCATGTCTATTTTATTACTTTGTAAAGTGCCAGGTACACTGTTGGCGCTATATAAATGTTTGTTAATAATAATAATAATAATAATAATAATAATAATAATAATAATAATAATAACTTCTTTTATCTTCCATCCAATTTACAGTTAATATGATAGCCTTCCACAGGTTTAGCACGCCTACCAATTTTCAGAAAGATTGGATAAAAGGTTCTGATTTTATAAGACATTAATGTGATGCCACCGGGAAGGGCTAGTCGGGGGGGGGAGAAGTGGGGAGGGCTGAACCCTTCCGGTCTCCTTGCACCCCAGTAACTCACACACATGGCTATGGAACAAGTGGGAAATGAATGCCCATCAGGATAGTATTTGGATCTCTAGGCCTCCAAGACACCGAATTCCTATCATCATAGGGTGCCAAGCATTTGGAGGAAGCTTGGGGCCACTCACCAGGCACACTACTCATATAATCCACAGCAACTATGGGGGAAGGGAAGGACGGTGCGGTACTTGTGGGGGCAACCAGGGAGGGGGACCCAGGGTACAATGGAACAGGGAGGGACTTGCACACAGGAGGGGAAAAGGGGAACAACAGAGCACCCAGGGAGAGGGGGGGAGATCTCTCACTCCACTCCATTCACACAGCTATCACACACGCGCTTGCACTACACGCACACACACAAGGGAAAACAGGGACGGTTACAACAAGTAATCTAGTTCATACACTCTATATTTCACAATACACAATACACAACACACAATGTAAGGCACAAGCACTTAGCTCTTGTTCTGGGCTGGTCTCTCTACTGCAATCACCAGCGTTGAGTGCTCTCTGATGCTGGTGTTTATCCCTGTGGCCTCGCCCCCTCCACGCCCCCAGAAGTGCACTGAGTGACATACAGGGGGCGTGGCCTTGCCAGATGCACAAGACAGCCCAGCGCCTGCATCCAGCATGTCTGGCAGTGCTGACGGCACATGCTGCAGTGGGGTAGAAGTCTCCAGCACCGCTGCCGGTACTGCAGCCGGTGGCATGGCCACCAGTGGTGCACTGGGGAGGGAGGCATGGCAGCGACCTGAGTCCAAAGGCCGTGACCCCCCTGGGGGTGGCCCCGGCAGGGGACACTGACACTTGAAAATACATTTACAGGTGTAACATCTTTATATTCCACCCTGTTTACAAGACATTTGGCACAAATGTATCACAAACCTTCCCTGTCATCTCTGCTAAACTAAAGAGCAATTTGATAAAGGGACCCAATTTTATAAGCAATTGAAGTTGTCCCCTTGAAGACCCTTTGGTATGATATGGCTGAACCCCTTTCATTTCTTTTCACCTTTCTTTTCACCTTTATTCAGATAAATAGCAGCACATGCAGTTCCAGTCAGAGGCAGGCACCTGGGATGGTAGGGAGAGGGAGACTGTAGGATGGAGGATGTGGAGCAACCCAAAATACTGACAGACACATTCACTGGTCAATTACTTCATGCTTCCAACTTTACAGGACCAATCAGTAGTGACTTCAAGGCAGGCATAGGCAGCGACCTTCAGGAGGGCATAGAAGGGACATAACTGGGACTTTGGGGTTGCAGTCATGAGACATGATTTACATATCCAGGCTGGCCAATTATCATCAAAATCACATCCTGCAGCAATGTGACAGAGGACATAAGAGAATCTCAATTGGCTCTTTCCTAAATAGATGCTTCCGACTTCCCAGTAACGAGTGGGGGAGAGAGGCTGGGATGGTCACAGAACAGAATGAGGATATTTGGTTGACATTTCTGCTGGCCAATTGGCATCACAAACCAATATTATACCACAGTGACACGTAAGAGAATCCCTGACATAGGCTCCTTCTCTGCGTATGCTGTGTAGGCATATAAAATTTGGACCGATAATCACATCTTTCTGATATTCGGCAGAGATTATCCTTAAAGTGTGATATAGATCCTTGTCAAATTACATGTACACTGGTTGGACTACAAAAATGTTACATTCAGACTTACATTTATAAGTTGATTGCTTATACCACCAGGACCCTTTATCCAATCCTTCTGAAAGTTGGCTGACATTGTAAATATGGGAAGGGGTATAAAGTTCCCAAGTTTCATCTACATTAATGTTGAGGCAAAGAAGTTAAACCTATGAATGTATATGAAGAATTTTGCAAAATAATATCATTCAACTGATTATAAAATTGGACTCCTTTCCCCAATCTTTTTGGAATTTGTTACACTTAATGCCTTCCATTGAAGGTATAATCACTCCAAGTTGCAGCCAAAAATAATGAAAAACAGCAAAAAATGTGTTTTCCATTGAAACCAATGGAAAACCAAAATGAAAGCGAAAGCGAAAACCAAAATGAAAAATTGATATTTATGAATATGAAAATGACAGATTTAAATAAAGGGGGGAAAATGACATGGGCCCCTGGTGCACACCTCTACAGATCGGAGTCCCCACTACATTTGACTCCTATGTATTCTGAGCCAGGGGAGGAAAGGATCAGGGGAACAGGCACCAATTCTCCTCCCCCGTAACAATGATGGCTTTTTCACTACCTGATCTCAACAGGCTGACCACTTTCGCCCCTTCTCTGAGCTACTCCACTGACCAAAGACAGTTAAAATCCCACCCATGGGGTTCACACTGTCTAACCAACCCACAGTCCCTGATGGATACAGGTAACCGGGAAAAGGACTTCCTTGCCCCCACATCCCTGGAGGCATAAAATGCAAACAGGCAGAAGAGAATCCCAGCCCTACCACACACTCCCACTCCATTGCCTCTCACACAGATTGTATGTCCCTTGAGACAGGACATATCTATGGGTATTAACAAATAGATGTTCGTCCGAATTAGCCCATGCCTATCCTTGGATTGTATTAGGTGTTTGTGTTCATCCCACCGGACATGCAGCCCCCACCTACCAGACAAACAGCTCCCAGTCACAGCAGGGTCTAAAAGAATGTGGAGCCCACTGAGCAGGCAAATGCAGGCTAACGTGTACCCACATGTCGATGTCCCATTCTATGCAGCATCGCATGCATACAGGTTCGCCAGCACCATAGAGTCATGGTAGGGCTGAAATGAGAAGTGTGCTTGTTCTCACAAAAATACGTGATATTCTCACAGTACCTGAGATTTTTGGGAATCTTGTGAGTTTCTTGAAAATCACATGAACTCTGCGTATGAGCAAATAGTTGCTATGGCCATTCTGTGAGTGTGCGGCCTACCAGAATCTATATTGCACATGCACAGAGCAGAGCATTTTTTCAGGGTTCTTGAGAATCTCGTGAGATTCTTGAAACTCTAAAATGCACTGTGCATGTGTAAAATGACTTCTGGGAGCTGCACATGAGCAAAATGGTCACAGTGGCAATTATGCGCATGCTCAGAGTCGGTTTTGAGCCATACGAGTTTTGTGTGAGAACAGGTCAAGAACAGGCTGATTCTCAACCTGTTCTTGTTCTTGCAAATCTCATTGAGAACCTGGTTCTTGCTGATATTTGCAAGAATAGCGAGGGCAATTTTCAGCCCTAAGTCATGGACAAACAGTGTAGAGCATTCTGGGGAGTGGCTACTTCCTGCCCCTCTATCCACTTTCATGCTCACTGATGCCTTAAAAGGCCAATGTGTGCCAAAATGTAGACCTACATTGGCCCAACTCCTTCTGGTTTGCAGCACGTGCCCAATGCACGCTCTTCAAAATCCTTTGCTTTCTCCAGAGTGACTTCCACAGTCTTCATCATCATGTACATGGTTCAAAATAACAGCCAGGCAACTATGCTAAGTAAATGAATCTGGGATGGATGGGGCTGAATTTACACAGCTGCATGATAAAGGCTTTCATTTATTGATATCTAATGATGTAGTTTTTTCTTTAATGTGTTAAAGACTCCATCTGAATCCAGGTCTGAACAGCTTTTGGAGGTGGTGTAAAACTTTTCTTTTTAGTAAAGAATTCAGCAGGTGGGATAGGGATTAGGTGGGAGGTTGTTGACTGGTTGGGATTGGTGTGGGTAGTGTTTTTTTAATAATTGTATTTTAATGTTTTTTAACTGTATTTTTTTTTTTGTAAGCCACCCTGAATCTTCAGTGAAGGACAACATAAAAATGTAAATAAATAAATAAATAAATAAATGGGAGGGGGAGGGAAAGTGACCATGGTGGGACAGTGGGCTTTGTGGGGGAGGAGACACACCATGAGAACATAAGAAGTGGAAGTGCCATATTGGGTTAAACCAATGATCCACTGATCACAGCAACTGTCTCGACAGTGTCCAAACTCTGTCTTTTGGAAGAAGTACCCAAAAGGTCACAGTGGGACAATCCANTTTGGTTGACATTTCTGCTGGCCAATTGGCATCACAAACCAATATTATACCACAGTGACACGTAAGAGAATCCCTGACATAGGCTCCTTCTCTGCGTATGCTGTGTAGGCATATAAAATTTGGACCCATAATCACATCTTTCTGATATTCAGCAGAGATTATCCTTAAAGTGTGATATAGATCCTTGTCAAATTACATGTACACTGGTTGGACTACAAAAATGTTACATTCAGACTTACATTTATAAGTTGATTGCTTATACCACCAGGACCCTTTATCCAATCCTTCTGAAAGTTGGCTGACATTGTAAATATGGGAAGGGGTATAAAGTTCCCAAGTTTCATCTACATTAATGTTGAGGCAAAGAAGTTAAACCTATGAATGTATATGAAGAATTTTGCAAAATAATATCATTCAACTGATTATAAAATTGGACTCCTTTCCCCAATCTTTTTGGAATTTGTTACACTTAATGCCTTCCATTGAAGGTATAATCACTCCAAGTTGCAGCCAAAAATAATGAAAAACAGCAAAAAATGTGTTTTCCATTGAAACCAATGGAAAACCAAAATGAAAGCGAAAGCGAAAACCAAAATGAAAAATTGATATTTATGAATATGAAAATGACAGATTTAAATAAAGGGGGGAAAATGACATGGGCCCCTGGTGCACACCTCTACAGATCGGAGTCCCCACTACATTTGACTCCTATGTATTCTGAGCCAGGGGAGGAAAGGATCAGGGGAACAGGCACCAATTCTCCTCCCCTGTAACAATGATGGCTTTTTCACTACCTGATCTCAACAGGCTGACCACTTTCGCCCCTTCTCTGAGCTACTCCACTGACCAAAGACAGTTAAAATCCCACCCATGGGGTTCACACTGTCTAACCAACCCACAGTCCCTGAGGGATACAGGTAACCGGGAAAAGGACTTCCTTGCCCCCACATCCCTGGAGGCATAAAATGCAAACAGGCAGAAGAGAATCCCAGCCCTACCACACACTCCCACTCCATTGCCTCTCACACAGATTGTATGTCCCTTGAGACAGGACATATCTATGGGTATTAACAAATAGATGTTCGTCCGAATTAGCCCATGCCTATCCTTGGATTGTATTAGGTGTTTGTGTTCATCCCACCGGACATGCAGCCCCCACCTACCAGACAAACAGCTCCCAGTCACAGCAGGGTCTAAAAGAATGTGGAGCCCACTGAGCAGGCAAATGCAGGCTAACGTGTACCCACATGTCGATGTCCCATTCTATGCAGCATCGCATGCATACAGGTTCGCCAGCACCATAGAGTCATGGTAGGGCTGAAATGAGAAGTGTGCTTGTTCTCACAAAAATACGTGATATTCTCACAGTACCTGAGATTTTTGGGAATCTTGTGAGTTTCTTGAAAATCACATGAACTCTGCGTATGAGCAAATAGTTGCTATGGCCATTCTGTGAGTGTGCGGCCCACCAGAATCTATATTGCACATGCACAGAGCAGAGCATTTTTTCAGGGTTCTTGAGAATCTCGTGAGATTCTTGAAACTCTAAAATGCACTGTGCATGTGTAAAATGACTTCTGGGAGCTGCACATGAGCAAAATGGTCACAGTGGCAATTATGCGCATGCTCAGAGTCGGTTTTGAGCCATACGAGTTTTGTGTGAGAACAGGTCAAGAACAGGCTGATTCTCAACCTGTTCTTGTTCTTGCAAATCTCATTGAGAACCTGGTTCTTGCTGAGATTTGCAAGAATAGCGAGGGCAATTTTCAGCCCTAAGTCATGGACAAACAGTCTAGAGCATTCTGGGGAGTGGCTACTTCCTGCCCCTCTATCCACTTTCATGCTCACTGATGCCTTAAAAGGCCAATGTGTGCCAAAATGTAGACCTACATTGGCCCAACTCCTTCTGGTTTGCAGCACGTGCCCAATGCACGCTCTTCAAAATCCTTTGCTTTCTCCAGAGTGACTTCCACAGTCTTCATCATCATGTACATGGTTCAAAATAACAGCCAGGCAACTATGCTAAGTAAATGAATCTGGGAGGGATGGGGCTGAATTTACACAGCTGCATGATAAAGGCTTTCATTTATTGATATCTAATGATGTAGTTTTTTCTTTAATGTGTTAAAGACTCCATCTGAATCCAGGTCTGAACAGCTTTTGGAGGTGGTGTAAAACTTTTCTTTTTAGTAAAGAATTCAGCAGGTGGGATAGGGATTAGGTGGGAGGTTGTTGACTGGTTGGGATTGGTGTGGGTAGTGTTTTTTTAATAATTGTATTTTAATGTTTTTTAACTGTATTTTTTTTTTTGTAAGCCACCCTGAATCTTCAGTGAAGGACAACATAAAAATGTAAATAAATAAATAAATAAATAAATGGGAGGGGGAGGGAAAGTGACCATGGTGGGACAGTGGGCTTTGTGGGGGAGGAGACACACCATGAGAACATAAGAAGTGGAAGTGCCATATTGGGTTAAACCAATGATCCACTGATCACAGCAACTGTCTCGACAGTGTCCAAACTCTGTCTTTTGGAAGAAGTACCCAAAAGGTCACAGTGGGACAATCCATTCCTATTTTTCATTCCCATTCCAAAAACCAATGTCTACTAATGGACCTATCCTCCAGAAACGTGTCCAACCCTTTCTTAAACCCAGCTATACTACTGGCCTTGAGCACATCTTCTGGCAACTAATTCCACAACTTAATTGTGCATTGAGTGAAGAAAAAAATATTTTATTTGTTTTCAATCTGCTACCCGTAAGTTTCATGGAGCATCCCCTAGTTCTAGTACAAATGAGAGGGTAAATAATAAGGATGGGATCCTGAGGCAAATTTAAGATATAGTTTTTATTTCTTTTTCTTGGATTCAGTTGTCCGAGACTTTCAGTTCTTGATTCAGTTTCAGATTTATTTTTCCATTGACTTTTTTATTTGTATGCATTGAAAACCCCCCAGAAAAATCAATGTAAAAAATCTAAATTGCCCGAAACCGAAATTGAGAACCTAAATTTTGGGAGAACTGATTCAGCCATTTTCAGGTCAATTCTGTTCTAATCGAAACTGAAATGACCATTCCTAACCATTCGCTATTATTGTGTTCCACATCTACACCAGTTGTGAGTTTATAAACTTCTCTCATATCCCCTCTGAGTAGTCTTTTCTCCAAGCTGAAAAGTACTAACCTAGCCAGCTTCTCTTCAGAGGAGCCATCATTTTTGTTGCCTTTCTCTGTACCTTTTCTATTTCTACTATATCTTTTTGTATATGGGACAACCAGAACTGCACACAATATTCAAGGTGTGGTTGCACCATAGATGTATATAGTGGCATTATGATCGTTTCAATTTTATTCTCTATCCCAATCTGTGTTTTTTTTGTTTTTTTAATACACACTGAGCTGAGGGTTTCAGTGTATGGTCCACAATGACTCCAAGGTCCTTTTCCTGAGTGGTAACTCTGAATTTAGAACCCAGAATGTGTACATAAAGTTTGAATATTTTTCCCTATGTGCATCACTTTGCACTAGGGATGTGCAAACAGAAAAGGGTTTGAATGCTCTGCAGAGACTTGGGGTTCTCCAGGGGTGCCCGTGGGGGCATGGCAGGCCATCTGAGACACAGCAGCAGCAGCAGTGACCAGGAAGGCTTGTTGCTTGGCTCCCAGGGGTGGCTGTGGAACCATGGCTGGCCGTCTGAGACCCATCAGCAGCATTATCAGCAGAGGCCGGGAAAGCTTGGGGCTTGGTGGCTGGCCTGGCA
>QEPC01005128.1:41270-58207 GCA_003113815.1 Sphenodon punctatus
GCTGGGCTGGATGGAGCATTGCTCTGACCCCACCAGGCACTGACTGTGACACTGTCGGAGACAGGACGCTGGGCTGGATGGAGCATTGCTCTGACCCCATCTGGCACTGGCTGTAACACTGTCAGACAGGATGCTGGGCTGGATGGACCATTGCTCTGACCTGTCTGGCACTGACTGACACTGTCTCATGGGGACCCTAGGTTAACACAGGAATCTATGATCTATTAATGGATGGAATAGAAGGATATTGTAACTCAGAAATCACAGCTAATTGTAATATAAATAAAAGCCAGATTGAGAGCCTCCCCTGGGATAATCAGTCCACTCGGTGAGGACAGGAGTAACAACAACTAGTGTCAAGCAAAGTAAGGGATCTGCTCCCAAGGTAACAGAACTAGCTGGTACCAGCAAACCAAGGACAGGTCCTACTTCTATTGTCATTTTAGCCAATAGAAGCAGTCAAGGGGAGTCGGGGGTCTACGCCCTGGGGGAGGAAGATTCAAGAGGAAGAGGAGTCTCCATTTGGCCAGCGAGGAAGCCGCAGCCAGGAGAGGCTGAGCAATATGAACGGAGAACTTTCCAAACGGACTCTAGGAACTGGGCCCGGCCGAGATGAACTGGATTTATCTGGACTGAGCTTTAGGGTAAGAGGACCGAGGGAATCACAGTGTATTAGTAGGCGGCATCTTGTTATGCTTGACTTTGGACTTGCACGCTTTGAGCCTTACCCTTAATTTGTACTCAATCTATCATTTATCCCCAGGCCTCGCGTGCGGGTGTGGTTACTTCTGCCCTTCAGGATTCTAAAAGGGGGGAACATTCCTTCTAGGTTAACGCCTAGACGAACCTTTCTTGAGAAGTTAACATCACTGTGAAACCTTTCAAGCTCCGGGGGGGTCTGAGGAGACGCTCTGCACTACGGCGGGGCTGGAAGGTCAAGGGGAATGTTTTCTGGGGTCACAGACCACAAGAATCTCCCCGATTGCGGTGATAGTTTTCTGATCACTTGGGAACTCGCGTGGATACAGGCAACGAGGTTGCAGCCGGTCTAGTGGGCAGTTGCGGGACGGCTTTGAGAGAAGGGGACCCCAATCCCAGTGACAGTGGCGAGCCAGGCGGGAGTCTGGATTGCTCCATTTGAACCCCAAACTATGCTTAAGAAAAGCTAAAGGGCTAGAAAGTTAATTTTGGTAGCTTAAAATGTTTGGACAGAAATTCCAAGTGCACTAACACTACAGTACCACCAGGTGGAGCAAGAGGGCTAAGAGTGCCCCTTACCTGGAGTGGATTAAGGGTAGTGTTGCAAGTGCTACACCGAGACCCAAAGGCAGCTCCAAAACAAAGATTGGGGCACTAGCATTGACCTGAGGCACAGACGCCACTAGGTGGCCCTAGAAAGCAAAACTTGTAAGAGTGCAACTCTGCTTTTAAATTGAGTCCGGGGATAGGGAAAGCGCACTAAGATGGCTCCGACAGTAAAAGGAATAGAAAATACTAAAAAGGAACAGCTGATCGCTGCATGTAATGAAAGGGAGAGAGATCCATCCGGACTCAACACAGAGACTATGTGCAGCAACAGGCACAAGAGGAACTCCCCTCAGAGGATGAAGAGGAAGAGAGCACCAGCCAAGGCTGCTGGAGCTCAAGAAACTCCAAACGGAACAGCAGTTCAAATTGCAGCAGATGGAGATGGAGGAGGAGATGAGACTGGAACGCATGAAGCTAGAACACGAGGAAAGAAAACGACAGACAACGGTAACACCAACTGCAAATTCTGGAGAAGACAGGAGAACTGCCCCCCAGAAGGGGCTTGGGGTCAGTCACCAGCTCATCCAGCATTATAACACACCCGATTCCACAGCTCAAGGAGAAGATGTGCATCGAGGACTTCTCTACGTTTGAGAAAATCTGCAAACGGCACAAGATCCCGCCAGACCTGTGGGTACTGGTGATCGTCCCGAGACTAACGGGTAAAGCTTTCTCTGTCTAGAATACTCTAGAGGGTTCCAATACCACAGAAGGGTTTAATGGTAACATTACATTCGAATGCCTTAAAGAGTCTGTTTTAGCTCTCTATGAGGTCACACCCCGGAGGTCTATAGAGAGCGATTTAGATCACTCAGAATTGAGAAGGCAACCCAGAAAGAGTACGCATGCAAATTGAGAGATGCCTTACACAAATGGGTTCACTTTGGAAGAAGTGCTAGAATTATTTGCTTTAGAACAGTTTTTGAACGTATGTTCTATTCCTGTCAAATCACGCATTTTAGAGAGAAAGGTAATCACACTTGGAAAGGTAGCTGACTATGTGTGTACCAGAGCTCATGTGCAGAACAAGGGTCATAAAAGGGAAGGGGAACAACTCAAATCTCAGGGTGAACGAAAATATAGTCCTGAACACAAGAAATTCTTTTGTCCCAAACAAAACAGGGGAAGCCACGACTCACCGAGAAGGTAAATGGGAGACAAAAGACCCCCCAAGAGGGAAATGGCCATTCTTCCCAACCCAAACCTAGGGGGGGAGGAACGGGGACAAGGAAAGAGGGAAATTCTCAGATTCAAGGGCCAGAGGGTTCCGGGAACGGCTATCAGTGCCAACAGCTCAGCCGCATAGCAAGGAACTGCCCAAACAAGAGAAGTGGGGAAGAGCCCCCAGCACAAGCTGGAATTGACCTTCCGTCCCTGGACAAACCCATCCCTGAGGGAACCCTAGCTTCCTTTAAATTCACCAATATGCAGGAAAAGAAGAGACCTGATTCAGTGGTTTGAATGGGGGTCCGTGTAGGGTATCCAGCACCACATTTAGTCTCCAAGATAGAGGAGCTGATGAGAGGGGCAAAGATGAACAATGTCCCCTGCATAGGATGGAGGGATTCTATGGCAGGCATCTCAGCAGCCAGCAGAAGGGGCGTGCCTGACGAATGTATCCACCCCCATAAAACAATGACTATTACAGCCCCCATAGCAGAAACAGAGCCAGAAAGGAACATTTGGTTTCACCTACCTGAGAGTTTTCCTTCTCTCCTGGGGAGGCAGGCATCCTCCCTGGGTTAAGCTCCTTCACTTTAGCTGGAGGCAGGGTCAGGATTTTGATTGGCTGCCTTGACCTAGGGGAGGAGCTAACCCTGGTCTGGAACCCAGAACGTGACTATCCATGCAAACTGATAACCAGAAAAAGAAACTTAGTTAAGGCAACGAACCGTTGAAACGCAAACTGTAGAAGGGGGTCTCTCTCGCTATATAGTTTCTCTGAGAGAGGCTCCCATGTAAGGTGATGCGTTCCCTGACCGGGACATCAGCATTCTCCCCAAATGGTCTGCCAGTGGGTCATTCTTGGTTGAAGTGTCACTTTCCCCGAGAGACCGCCTATGTTATCTGCTACTTGAATCTGCGTTCAGAACAGGGAGGTGCTCCTGGATCTCTACTTGTGGTTTCCATAGGGCGGCCTAGACTGCCTGCCTCCCCAGGAGAGAAGGAAAATTCACAGGTAGGTGAAACCAACTCCCCTTCTCTCTATCCTGTGGAGGCAGGCAGTCCTCACTGGGACATGCCCAAGCAGTAAATCCCAAATGGGCGGGACATTCTCTAAAGGCCAAATCACCCCATGAACATGGAAGTTGCAATTCCCACAGAACCCGTTGGAGCACCCTTCATCCGAAGGCTGCCCTTGCTGAGGCCCAAGTATTTATGTGATAATGGCGGATAAAGGTATATATAGACTGAGGTCCAGTAGGCCGCCTTACAGATATCTTCCGCAGAGGCGCCCTGTAGCAGGGTTGTGTTAGTGGCTGCACTCCACAATGAGTGAGCCGTGATACCCCGAGGGACCTATAACCCCTTTGACTTGTAGGCTAGGGCTATGCACCCTCTCAGACCCCTTGCAATAGCGGCTAGAGAAGCTTCCCCCCCCGCCCCCCTGTCGAAAGCCTACGACTAGTGCTGAGTCTACCCTAAAGTCCTTTGTTCTCTCCAAGCAGATCTTTATGGCCTTGCGCACGTCCAGTTTGTGCCAGAGGATCTCTGTGGATGACTGGGGGTTGGGCAGAACGAGGAGAGCTCGATGTCTTGGTTGCAGTGGAAAACTATTTACTTTTGGCCTGAAAGTTGGTTCAAAGCCGAGGGAGACCTTGTCCTTATCAAACTTGCCCAGTTCCGGGTCTGCCGATAGGGCTCCCAGCTCTGAGAGTCTTGGCTGACGTTATTGCCACCAAGAAAGCGAGGATCTGGAGGGGGACCTGGTTCAGTGGTTTGAATGGGGGTCCTTGTAGGGCATCCAGCACCACATTCAGTCTCCAAGATAGAAATCTGTTTGACCACTGGGGTGATTGTCACTGCTGCCTTGAGGAAAAGTTCCACGTGCCGGTGGTCTCCCAGCCTATCGAACCCTCGTGTCAACAGGACCGCTGATAAGTCCGACACCTGCCTCTGCAGCGTGTTTACACCCAGGCTCGATTGCAGGAAGGCTAGTACCTCTGGGACGTTCGCTTCAGTGGTTATTCTATGCTGTGCTGTTGCCCAATCCTGGAAGGCTTGCCACGTGGAGTTATATATTCTGTTTGTGGATGTGCACCTGGCGGCTAGCAAGGTTTGTACCACCTTTTCCTCATAACCAAAGGTCTTCAGGCGGTCCCGGACAATCTCCAGGTTGTGAGATTTAGCCTGACTAGGCCCTGGTATCGTACGGGTCCCTGCATCAGTAGGTCTCCCTCAAGGGGAAGCCTGATGCTCGGGCCTGTCTGCATCTCCTTGATCATGGAGAACCATGGCCTCCTTGGCCATTCTGGGGCAATGAGGATCACTCTCGCTGATAGAAGCTTAATCTTTTTCAGCAGTCTGGGTAGGAGCGGTAGCGAGGGGGGAGGCCTATAGGAGGCGACGAGGCCAATGCTGTGACAACGGATCCAGGCCCTCCGCTTAGGGGTCCCGGTGTCTGGAGTAATACCCGTCTGCTTTATGGTTGACTACAGAGGCGAAGAGATCAACTTGGGGCCTCCTCCATTTCTGAGCTAGTTGTTCGAACACCTCCTGGTGTAGAGACCATTCGCCTGGGTCCAGGGTTCTCCAACTGAGCGTCCCCTTGACATGCATTTTCTCAATTTCTTTTCTACTGTACTTCCCCCTCCTATCTCACTCACTAACATGTCTGCCCTATTTTCTCACCTTTTCTTTCCCTCCTCTCCTTCTCCTCTTCCTGTCCATCTTTTTCTTCCTCTACTTTTCTCCTCCCAGCTTCTTCCTCCCCCCAACCGATCACCACTCTCTAACCTCCCCCATACATCCTTTGCTCCCTTGGCTACTTTCTCTCATTGCTCCCCTTCCACTCCTGTCTCTAGCCTTCCTCGATGCTCCCCTTCTCCCAATCTTATCCCTATTCCTCCTGTCTCTAGCCTACCACGACGCTCCCCTTCTCCCAATCTTATCCCTATTCCTTGCCTCCCCCCTCATCAACTACCATTTTTCTGCTCCCTCTGGAACTGTCGCTCATCTATCAGTAAAGCTCCCTATATCCATGATCTTTTCCTCTCTCGCTCCCTCCAGCTCCTTGCCCTTACTGAAACTTGGATCACTCCCTCGGACTCTGTCACGCCTGCTACCCTCTCCTGTGGGGGTCTCTCCTTCTCTCACCAACCCCGCCCTGAAGGACGGGGTGGTGGGGTGGGCCTCCTTCTTGCTAAATCCTGTCAGTTCCAACCAATTTCTCCTCCCCCCTCTCTCTCCTTCCATACCTTTGAGGCTCACTCCGTGCGCCTCTACTCCCCCCTCCATCTACGTGTTGCTGTCATCTACCGTCCCCCTGGTCCTCTCTCTTCCTTTCTTTCTGACTTTGAGTCCTGGCTCACTTTCTTCCTCTCTGTTGATATCCCCACTCTCATCCTTGGTGACTTCAACATTCATGTTGATGACCCATCTCAGCCCTCAGTCTCTCGCTTCCTCTCCCTAGCCTCCTCCTTCAACCTCCACCTTTGGACCAACTCCCCCACCCATACTAATGGCCATTCTCTTGATCTTGTCCTCTCTAGAAACTGCTCTGTCGCTGATCTCTCCTTCGATCCTCATCCTATATCAGACCACTTCCTTGCCTCTTTCAACATTTCCCACTGTCCCCCCTCCTCTTCCCCTTCTCTACGCCCCTTCCGTGACCTTCAAGCTATTGATCCCCTGGACTTTGCCTCCTCTCTCTCTCCCCTTCTTCCTACAGTCTTCTCTTCCTCCTCCCCTGACTCCGCTGTCTCTGCTCTCAACGCCTCTCTCTCCTCCACACTTGACTCCCATGCCCCTCTCTCTTCCCGCCCTGCCTTCTCCCACAACCCCCGTCCTTGGCTCACCCCTAGTATCCGCCACCTCCGTTCTTGCACTCGTGCTGCTGAACGACTCTGGCGCAAATCCCATTCTCACGCTGACTTCCTTCACTTCAAATTCTGTCTCTCCACCCTTACTTCTGCTATCTCCCTTGCTAGACAACACTACTATGCCTCCCGCATTGAGTCCTGTTCTCGGGACCCTCGCCGCCTGTTCTCTACCTTTGACTCCCTCCTCAAGCCTCCCTGTCCTCCCCCTCCTTCTTCCCTTTCTGCTCAGGATCTTGCCTCCTTCTTCACCTCCAAGATAGACAAGATCCGCCTCGACATCGCTTCCCACTCCTCTCTTCCCACTCCCACCCCTCTCCCTCCTCCCCCTCCTTCTCTCATGTCCTCCTTCTCCCCTGCCTCCCTTAAGGAAATCTCCTCTCTGCTCTCCTCCTCCAACCCTTCCACTTGCCCCCTTGATCCCATTCCTTCCCGCCTCCTCACCTCCATTACTCCCACTGTCGCCCCTTCCTTCCTGCACATCATCAACCTCTCCCTCTCTACTGGCTCTTTCCCTTCTGCCTTCAAACATGCCACAGTCTCTCCTATTCTCAAAAAGTCCACTCTTGACCCCTCTGACCCTTCTAGCTATCGTCCTGTCTCACTCCTTCCTTTTGCTTCCAAGCTGCTTGAACGTGTTGTCTACTCCCGCTGCCTTGACTTCCTATCCTCCAACTCCTCCCTTGACCCCCTCCAATCTGGCTTCCGCCCCCTTCATTCTACTGAAACTGCTCTCGCTAAGATCACCAACGATCTTCTGGTGGCTAAATCTAAACGTCTCTATTCCATTCTTGTCCTCCTTGATCTCTCTGCTGCCTTCGATACTGTTGACCACTCACTCTTGCTGGATTCCCTTCACTCCCTTGGCTTTTGTGGCTCTGTCCATAACTGGTTCTCCTCCTACCTCTCTGACCGCTCCTTTAATGTGTCTCTCTCCAACTCCACCTCCTCCTCCTTCCCCCTCTCAGTTGGTGTTCCTCAAGGCTCTGTTCTTGGCCCTCTCCTCTTCTCGATCTATACCTCATCCTTAGGCAAACTCATTGCCTCCCATGGCTTCCAATACCACCTCTATGCTGATGACACTCAACTCTATCTCTCTACTCCTTCTCTCTCTCCCTCTGTTCAAGCTCGTCTCATCAACTGTCTCTCTGACATCTCTACCTGGATGTCTCAACGTCAACTCAAACTCAACATGGCTAAAACTGAACTCCTTATCTTCCCCCCTCATCCTTCCTCTCCTTCCTCACTGTCAATAACTATTGATGGAGTCACCATCCTGCCTGTCCCCCAAGCCCGTAGCCTAGGCTTCATCTTTGACTCAGCCCTTTCTTTTAAACCCTACATTGACTCTGTTGCTAAATCCTGTCGCTTCTCCCTCCATAACATTGCTAAGATTCGCCCTTTTCTCTCTGTCTCGTCTGCCAAAACTCTTGTTCATGCTCTGGTCATCTCTCGCCTCAATTACTGTAACCTCCTTCTCACTGGCCTTCCCCGGTCTCACCTTTCTCCCCTCATCTCTGTCCAAAACTCTGCTGCCAGGGTCATCTACCTCGCCAGTCGCTTCGACCATGTGCAGCCCCTCCTCTCTTCGCTTCACTGGCTTCCCCTTCCTGAACGAATCCTGCACAAGCTCCTAGTCTTCACCTATAAAGCTCTTCACAACCTTGCTCCCCCCTACCTCTCTGCACTTATCGCCCTCCATACTCCAGCCCGTGCACTTCGCTCCTCCTCTGTCCCTTCTCTCACCCTTCCACGCCTTCCCTGCTCCCCTAAGCGCCTTCGTCCCTTCTCACTTGCTGCCCCCCATGCCTGGAACTCCCTCCCTGTCCACATCCGCCTTGCCCCCTCCCTTCATACCTTCAAATCTCTCCTTAAAACTCACCTCTTTCGCTCTGCTCTGTCTGACTCTTTATCCTGCTGAGCCACTATTCCTATACCTACGATCGGTTTACCCTTATCCTTGCAACATGGACCTGCCTGCTGTCATTCTCATCGTAACCAAGCCAAGTACGTGCACTTGAGACCTCGCATCTTCATGAATGTTAGACCCCTTGTCTCTCCCTCTGTTCCCCTTCCTAAGTCTCTCCCCCAGCTCCTGTCTCTCAGATTGTAAGCCCTAGGGGCAGGGACCATGTCTATTTTATTACTTTGTAAAGTGCCAGGTACACTGCTGGCGCTATATAAATGTTTGTTAATAATAATAATAATAATGCATCGCCTGAATGGATTGTAGGTTGCTTTCCGCCCAGGACATCAGTTTCGTCGCCTCTTTCATCAGGGGTATGGATCTTGTTCCCCCCTGGCGATTGACATAGTAGGCCATGGCGGTTGTGCTGTCTGTTAGAACTAGGACATGGCTGCCCAACAGTTGTTGTTGAAAGTGCTGCAGGGCCAGGTGAATCGCTCTGAGTTCCAGGGCGTTTATGTGGTGTCTTGCTTCCTCTTCATTCCACTTGCCCTGAGCAAGAGCACCTTGGCAGTGGGCTCCCCATCCCCAGAGGCTGGCATCTGTGGTGACTGATCTTCATAGTCTCCTGGATAGGGAGGCCCTGGGCAAAGCGGTCCTGGGTCAGCCACCAGTTCAGCGATTGGGTCAGCCTGCTTGGGAGAACAAGGATGGGGTTTTGTGTTGTTGCTATCTGTGTCTGCCAGGGCAGGAGGAAGCTTTGGAGCGGGCGTAGGTGGAAATGTGCCCAGACGACGGTGTCCATGCACGAGACCATGAGACCCAGTGCGCTGGTCAGAGTTAGAAGGTTCGACCTTCCCTGGGATCTGATCTCGGAAATCACTAATCGCACCTTTCCTTCTCTTTATGAGGACAGGAAGAGTCTGTCTCTCTTAGTGTCCAGGATGACTCCCAGATGAAGCAGGACTTACTTGGATTCCAGGCAACTCTTCTCCTGGTTTATAATGAACCCATGTGACTGTAGGTACGAGACCGTCTCGTCCACTGCCTGTTTGCACTTGTTCTTCGAGTCCGCTCGCACCAAGGTATCATCCAAGTAGGGGAAGACGTGTACGCCTTTCCGTCGTAGGGCTGCCACCAGGACCACTAGGAGTTTGGTAAATATCCTTGGTGAGGCTGCCAATCCAAAAGGTAAAGTCCGGTACTGGTAATGTCTGGTCCCACAGGCGAACCTCAGAAACCTTCTGTGTCCCTCCCTGATTGGAACATGGAGGTCAGGAATTCATTCGGGTGTAGGGCCTGCAGGATGGATCTGAGTGTTTCCATCTGAAATTCCTTTGGTCAAAGGTGTTTGTTTAGCCTTTTTAAATCCAAGATGGCCCTGGTGTCTCCATATTTTTTGGGACGGTGAAGAAGACCGAGTATACACCTGAGAACCTGTCTGCTGCAGGAACATGTTCTATGGCTCCTATCCCTGCAAGGAGTTCTATTGCATTTAGGGTTTGCAAGTCTTTCCCTGGGTCTCTTGGACCTGGAACGATCACGACCTAATTTTTGGTCCACTTGTTGAATTCCATCGAGTATCCTCGGTGAATGGTTTCCTTCACCCAACGGTCTGTGGTCGTGCTTGCCCACTGATTGTGGAAGGCTTGCAGGCGACCCCCCAGTTGGAAGTTCGCGGGTGAGGACAGTTGGCAGTCAGACGTTGGCGGAGTTCAACTTTTCTGGCTTTGCTGGATGTCTGGACATGTTTCCTCGTCCCCCTCTGGGTCAGTGTGGGCGGTGGTTGTTTCCCCCTCCCCTGCAAAAGGAGGGGCAGATTCGAAAGTTCTGTCATCCTGGAGGTCTCCTGCAAAAATCCTTCTTTGTCGGATGCACAGGGAAACCTTTTTTCTTCTCGGGCTCATCAGTCATTGCGTCATCCATGGGGTCCCCAAAGGGTTTTTCCCCTTGGAAGGAGGCCGAGGTGAGGACCATCTTTGCCTGAAGGTCCGCCTTCCATGGTCTCAGCCAGATCGCCCTCCTGGCCGCTTGCCATAGAACGAGCTGCAAACTGGGATGAGTCCAGGGCTGCGTCAGCTACGAAGGAGGCTGTGGCTGAAAGCCTTTTCGAACCTTCCTTTAGTTCCCTGGATGGAACCAAACTGTTCATGTCCTTGATCCAAACGACCATGGCCCTTGCGAAGGTTGCCGCTGCTCTGCATGCGTTGGAAGAGGACTCGAAGTCTCTCCACAGGAACGACTCCCTCTTTCTGTCCAAGGAGTCCTTGGGGGCTCCATCCCCGTAAGTGGGCAAGACCGAGGTCTTGGCGAGGTCTGAGACCCCAGCATCCACTTTGGGTAGCCTGAAGGGAGCTGACTGGGCCTCCGGTAGGGAGTAAAAGCGGCACGTCAACACGTGTGAGTCCTTCGCCTTTGCTGGCTGTGCCCATTCTGCCTGAAACAATTTCCAGTACAAGGAGGGGAGGGGAGGGTGGCGCTGTCGGGTAACTCTTGGGGTAGGACCAGAGTGGCGTCCTTCTATCTGGTGTTCTTCTATCGGACAGGGAGGCGGGGGCCGAGGCAGGGAGAAGCCTATCCAGCTAGCCACTTTGGATACCAGTGCCTCGAACAGCTCCGGCTGGAAAATCCTTGCCCTGCCCTTTGTGACGGGGTCCCGGCTTTGTCTCTCAGAAATTTCCTGCTCCTCTTTCTCTTTGTCCAGTCCCACCAGTGGGGTGGGGGCGGGGAGGTCTGCCCTACCAGCGGTTCAGGGGAGGAGGATCTGTTGCAGCAGGAGTGTTGCCCTGACTCTGACCCATCCTCCTGGGCCCCTAAGGAAAGGGAGGGGCAGGATCTCGCCCCACCCCCCTAGTCACCAGTTGTTTGCCCAGCCACATCAGAACGGGGGGGGGAGGGGACTTCCCCTTCGTCTGAACCCCTCCCTCTCTGATCAGACCTTTCTCTGGGAGGGGGCTTGGGCTGTGGCTGCTCCCCGTGGGTGGGGGAGGGAATCCCCCCCCCCCGAGGGGGTAGAGGCCCTAGCTGCGGGAGCAGCAGGAGAGATCCTTCCCTGCTCCCTGGGGCTGCGCCCGGCTTGCCCGTGGTTTTACGTAGGCAGGGGAAGAGGGGACATTTTGGCGCCTGGAGTGGTGCAAATTTATTGAGCTGCCTGAGCTCTTGAAGCAGCTCTGTCGGCTGGCCCAGCTCTGCCTGTTGGAGCGGCTCTGCCTGCTGGAGCGGCTCTGCCGGCTGGCCCGGCTCTGCCTGCTGGAGCGGCTCTGCCGGCTGGCCCGGCTCTGCCGGCTGGAGCGGCTCTGTCTCCATCTCTCTGGGGCTCCGGGGGGAGCAGGACCTCGACCGGGGCCCCCCTCCCTGTGGCGGGGTGCGATGGCAGCGGGTGGGTCCTCGCTGGGGGGGAACTGTCCGCGGTGCCGGGGGCCCTGTGCGCACTGGAGAGGTGCTGCAGGTGGGATCCTGGCCCCCAGGGTGAGAGAAGCGGCTCCTCTCATCCCCTCCTTGCTGGGGGCGGAATGGATCCTGTTGGGGGGGGGGGGATGTCTCCCTGTGCTCCCCTCTCTTCTGTCCCGGGGGGGGGGGAGCACCCGGAACCCAGTGGGCTCTACCTCCAGTCCCGTGCTGCCCTCCCTGAATGGGGGGAGATCTGGGGCAAGGGAGTCTGCTCTTCGGGCCGACAGAGACCTAGCTTTTTCCCTAGAGGACAAAGCTCCCCTGCTTCTCACTCCTGTGAAGGCAGGAACAACTCTAGGTTACAGACCAGGGTTAGCGCCGCCCCTAGGTCAAGGCAGCCAATCAAAATCCTGACCCTACCTCAAGCTACCGTGAAGGCGCTTAACCCAAGGAGGAGTGCCTGCCTCCCCAGGAGAGAGAGAGAAAGGACCCGTGGAAGTAGCGGGGTTAGACAACGAGAAGTTTGACCTCCTAGTAGGAATTAAATGACCTATGGGGGTGGGCTCCAGACCTGACTGTGACTCAGGCCAAAACCATACAACACCTTGGAGCAAGGGAGGAGCAGGGACATGGATCTGGGAGGGAACGAGAGACCAGGACCCAGGTGGAGGTTTCCAAGGGGCAGAGCAAGGAGGGCATCTATTTTTACAGCCACAGATCACGCCCAAGGAAGGACTAGGAGTAACTAAGGGACCCTACTGACCTTGGAGGACTGGAACAGAGTCAAGACTTGGCAGAAGCCAGTGAAGCACTGACCGAACCCCAGACTGATTTCAGAGCAGAGCTAGAAACTGGCCAGGGAGGAGGCAGCAGGCAGCTCCCCCAACTAAGCCAGACCGAGCTATTTTCCGATGGGAGCAGGGATTGCTGTATCGAGTCTCACCCCAGGGAGACAGAGGCGACCCCAATCCACAACTCAATAGTGCCAGAGACATCGGCACGCACGCACACGTGTGTTTGCAGGACGCTTGGGACTCACAGACACGGTGTAGGCTAGAAGCGCGGTATTATTGCCCAGGAATTTACAAAGACGGAAAAACGTACTGCCAAACCTGTGACAGGCCCTACGGAAGCTCATTTGCATCCCCTGCACGTCACTGAAGTCCCTTTCCACAGAGTGGCTATGGATAGACCACCTCAAAACCGGGGGGGAAATGCCGATTGGTCCTGGCGGACTTTGTACCAGATACCCCGAGGCAGTAGCCCGTAGGAATGTAGAGGCAGCAACAGGAGCAGACGCACTCCTCGCTATATTTAGCCGAGTAGGTTTTCCTAAAGAAGTCCTAACAGACAGAGGCTCCAATTTTATGTCAAAAATCTTTAAACATCTATGGAGAACATGCGATATAGCTCACCTGGCAGCCGCCCCGTGCCACCCACAGATAAATGAGTTGGGAGACCGCTTTAACGGCACCCTTAAAACGATGCTAACCAAATGTATGGAGCACAGAGCAGGTATTTGGGATAAATTGCTCCCCTATTTACTGTTCGCTTAAAGAGGTTCCACAGGAATCCACGGGTTTCTCCCCTTTGAACTACTCTTTGGGAGGAAAGTAAGGAGGCCCCTAGACCTAATCAGAGACTCCTGGGAGGGAAATGTAGAAGGTGAAAAATACGTCCAAACCTTTAGAGAAAACGTTAGTGATGCTGACAGAAGCCAGGGAATCTAGAAGACAGCCAAGAGAAACAAACACAAATCTACGATCGAAAGGCCCAAGCAAGGTGTAATAGGGAAGCGCTGGGTGCCCCTGTTCCAAGGAGACAGCAGGAGCCGTCTCTAAGAGAGAGCGGGTCAGGCAGCGGCTCGGCAGGCGGTGGGGGTTTAAAACCCGCCACCTGTAATTGACTGAAGCAGATGCCGCGGGGAGACTGGCCAGCGGCAGCTGAGGTTGTGCCGCGGGAGGGGCCAGACCCGGAAGCGGGGAAGGAAGTGCTGTGGGGCTCAGCGAGAGAGCTGGGGCTCAGAGGAGGAGCCCGACCCAAGGAGCTGGCGGAGACAGCTGTGACCCCGAGACCCAGGAACCGTGAGTTGCCAGGAAGGGCTAGGCTATAAGCGACGACAGCCGCTGAGCTCCCCGGAGGGGGAGACTCTAGACTCCGGTACGGAGTCAGGACTGGGGCAGGAGTGATCCCCAGGACAGGGAGGAGAAGGGCTGTGACCCCGAGGTGGGGGTTGCGACCCCCAGACGGTGTCACCCTGAGCAAGGGGCAGCTGTAAGACCCCGAAGCGGGCCAGGGTAAGGAAATAAAGCCTTGAACATTTTGGGGGGCGTTGGTGTTGCTTCCTGTCACCCCAAAATAGATCCCTGGCAGGCATTGCCTGCTGCACAAGGACTTATGAACCAGGAGATCTAGTTCTCGTTACGAAGCCCCCAAACAAAGTGGGAGGGCACGCCTCTTGGGAAGGCCCCTATCACATTTTGGAAAAAATGAGGTCACACACTGGGTAGATAAACCCAACACCAAAGCGGGGGCCCAAGAATTTCACGTGAAGAGGCTTAACCCCTATCACGCAAGGGGAACGGATATAAATATGGTCTGTCTGGCGAAGGGAGATAGCTCAGCTGCCAATCTACATGCAACCTTGATTTGTTCCAAGCTACAAAGGGAGATGAATATCTCCAGCGGACTGACTGGATCACAAAGAAAGGAAATCCTAGCAGGACTGGGACAGCATAAACACATTTTCTCCAGCAAACCAGATAGAACTAACCTTATCGTGCACAGAATTGACACTGGAACACAAGGACCAGCCAGGTCAGGACCCCTTCGCCCAGAAAGGAAGATTAAAGCACAAACCCAAAAAGAGATACAGGAGAGGTTAGAACTTGGGGTAATACAAGTCTCTGAAGGAGAATGGGCAAGCCCAGTGGTATTGGTTCCCAAACGGCACAGTCCGATGTTGCGTGGATTACAGGAAGTTGAATACAGTAACCGCTTCGGACGCATACCCCATGCCTAGAACAGACGCTGTCTTAGACCAGATATTCCTGACCACCCTCGATCTCACAAAAGGATACTGGCAGATTGGCCTAGGTCCGCAGTCACAAAAGCAAACTGCATTAATCACAGACATGGGTCTGTATGAATTCAGTATGCGCTTTGGATTGAAAAACAGCGGGGCTGCGTTCCAAAGACTGACCGACTGTTTACTAGACAAGTTCAGAGATTTTGCTTCAGCTTGTATTGATGATGTGGTAATTTCCAGCAATTCACGGGAGGAACATGTGAAGCAAGCAGACATAGTGCTATCCCAGCTCCAGACAGCCGGACTCACGGTAAAGGCGTGCAAATGTAAAATTGCAATCAGCCAAGTTACATACTTGGGACTTAAGATGGGGAGCAGAAAACGTAGTCCCCTACCAAATAAAAATTGAGGCCATCACTTTATGGCCTGTGCCCACAACAAAAAAAGGGATCCTGCGTTTCATTGGTACGGCAGGATCCTACAGGCGCCATGCATCACTTCTCCTGTGACGGATCAATGCAAAAAGGGTTTGTCAAACAAGGTACGGTGTGTCCCACTGAATGCCAGGAAGCGTTTGACAAGCTAAAAGCAGCACTGGCCAATGCACCTGTTCTCAGGCACCCAGACTTTGACAAGGAATTTGAAGTCTGGACAGATGCATCTGATACAGGTCTTGGGGGCTACTCTAACGCAACAGGGAGACGATAAACACAGACAGCTTTGCTTAGATTGTGAGCCACAGGCAGGGACCGCATCTATTTCTATGTTCTGTACAGCGCCAGGCACATGACCGGCGCTATATAAATGTTAATAATAATAATAATAATACTTTAGTAAGAAACTGCAGCCATGAGAAAATAAGCTTGGCTGTCACTGTGAGAGAATGTTTAGCTATTGTGTGGCCTGTGGGTAAGCTAAAACCATCCCGATGGGGTGGAAAACTCACTCTGTACAGAGACCACTCACCCCCTAGCTTGGTTAAACAATGTGAAAAGCTCCAACAACAAGCTCTTGAGATGAAGTTTAGCCTTACAGGATTCTGACATGGCAATTAAACATGTTAAGGGCAAAGGAAACGTAGCTGGGAATGCTCAATCTCGCAGAGCTCACACAGACTGACACGTTCCAGGACTGGGAGACACCCAACCCGTCCCACATGTTCTCAAGGGGGTGGGGGGCACATGTCTTAACACAGGAATCTATCATCTATTAATGGATGGAATAGAAGGGTATTGTAACTCGGAGAGAAGTTACAGCTCATTGTAATATAAATAAAAGCCAGATTGAGAGCCTCCCCTGGGATAATCAGTCCACTCGGTGGGGACAGGAACAACAACTAGTGTCAAGCAAAGTAAGTGATCTGCTCCCAAGGTAACAGAACTAGCTGGTACCAGCAAACCAAGGACAGGTCCTACTTCTATTGTCATTTTAGCCAATAGAAGTAGTCAAGGGGAGTCAGGGGTCTACGCCCCGGGGGAGGAAGATTCAAGAGGAAGAGGAGTCTCCATTTGGCCAGCGAGGAAGCCGCAGCCAGGAGAGGCTGAGCAATATGAACGGAGAACTTTCCAAACGGACTCTAGGAACTGGGCCCGGCCGAGATGAACTGGATTTATCTGGACTGAGCTTTAGGGTAAGAGGACCGAGGGAATCACAGTGTATTAGTAGGCGGCATCTTGTTATGCTTGACTTTGGACTTGCACGCTTTGAGCCTTACCCTTAATTTGTACTCAATCTATCATTTATCCCCAGGCCTCGCGTGCGGGTGCGGTTACTTCTGCCCTTCAGGATTCTAAAAGGGGGAACATTCCTTCTAGGTTAACGCCTAGACGAACCTTTCTTGAGAAGTTAACTTCACTGTGAAACCTTTCAAGCTCCGGGGGGGTCTGAGGAGACGCTCTGCACTACGGCGGGGCTGGAAGGTCCGTTGCTCCGACCCCGTCTGGCACTGATTGTGACACTGTCGGAGACAGGACGCTGGGCTGGATGAAGCATTGCTCTGACCCAGCCTGGCACTGACTGTGACACTGTTGGAGACAGGATGCTGAGCTGGAAGGTCCGTTGCTCTGACCCAGCCTGGCAGACTGTGCCACTGTCGGAGACAGGACGCTGGGCTGGATGGAGCCTTGCTCTGACCTGTCTGGCACTGACTGTGCCACTGTCGGAGACAGGACGCTGGGCTGGATGGAGCCTTGCTCTGACCTGTCTGGCACTGACTGTGCCACTGTCGGAGACAGGACGCTGGGCTGGATGGAGCCTTGCTCTGACC
>QEPC01005128.1:99121-110093 GCA_003113815.1 Sphenodon punctatus
GGGGAAGAGACAGGGATCACCCAGACTCCGAAGAACACACACCTCCCAATCCTCTAATAATGATTCAAGGCAGTGCTTTAACTGTAAGCAAACAGGGCATACGGTACGGAACTGCCCCCCCAAAAAGGGAGTTTCATAGCCCTAAAGGGGAGTCTGATGAGATCATTGGGACTGTCAGTGCGAATTTTGTGTCTGTCGTCCAAGCCGTCCCTAGAGGTGTTTATGATGGCTCCGTTATCCCTAGCCCACCCACAGGGGATCACAGTTGCTATGAAAACCTGCTAAGGTAAACGGGGTAAACTGCGTGGGGAGATTGGACAATGGGTCACACCTGGTTATGATATGGGAGGACTTGATCCCAACAGACAATATAAATCCTCATAGAAAGGTTGTGGTATCCCTGGCAACGGGAATCAAGGATATTTTGCCCACAGCAACTGTAGATTTAGAATGGGAGGGTTCAAAGGGGCCCATCCAGGTATCCGTACCCCTCAGAAAGGCAGAAAATGAAATCTTGGTGGGGAATGATATTTTGAGCTGGTCTGTAAAGGTAGCTGCAGTCCAGAGTCCTTCCCAGGAACATGGGAGGGGAAGAGGGGCAGGAAGGCTCTGGGAGCCTTGCAGAGACTGCACCCCAATCCCTGAACTCCGCTCAGGAGCAGCTAAACCCCAAAGAGGAGTCACCGGCCCAGCCAGAAGGCAGGGGAAGACGGGACTCAGGGAGTGAACTGCAAGTCCCTGTCGCACATGGGGAAGTGAAGGCAGTGAAGCCACAGGCCCCACCTGATTCTGAAGCCCAGGACTTGGCACCCCACCTTACACAGGAGGGACCCAATCCTGCAGAATCAAACCGGGTAACCACCGCGGGGGCAGAGTTAGAGGCTGGAGAAGCCCCTACTCAAACCAGGGGGTTGCAGGATGGCCTGGAGGTTTGTTGTCCTACCTTAAGAGAAGGTGGGAAGGGGCTAACTGAACCCAAGGGGTTACAGGCAAGCCGGGAGGTGGAGGATTCTACCTTAAGCGAAGGTGGGAATGTGCAGGAAACCTTCCCTGGGATGGAGGGGGGGGAACGATGGGTGTCTCTTCCTCAGGGATAGAAATACACCACCCTGTAATCCTAAAGGGGCAGGAGCATGGGTCTAAGAGTGAACTGTGCGTCTCTGCCTTACCAGACAAGGAACAGGAACAGAGAGAGTATGCTAAAGGTGAAAGAAAGACAGTGAAAGACCCTGAGAAGGAACAGGGAAACGCTGCTGAAGTAGAGACTGGAGGGGAGGAAACGGTTCAGAGTGTCCAGGGTCAAGCCGCAGCACCTGATAAACTGAATTCTCCAGAGTTTTGTGTGGGGAGGCGGGTCTGAGGGGACACTTAGGGGTTCTCACACCCATGTCAAAGTCAGACTCCCAAGAAGGAGAAGCACACGATTATACGGACCCAGGGGATCCTGGAGGTACAAAAAGAACTTGGGGGCAGGGCACAATAGAGGCTGCTGACAATAGCCCCTTCACAGAAGCAGTTTTTGGCTGGGTGGCAAGTATTCTCACTGGGGATTACGACAATTCTCCAGGTGAAAACGGTGTTCAAAGCAAAGTAACACATGCGATACGATGGGGGTACTCAGCAACGTGAACGCACTCACACGCTCTCCAGACTCCCTCCTTTGGGTCATGCTAATGCTTATGATGAGCAGTCTGGACACCCCAGCCAGATCAGTCATAGAAGTGGGGACACTGACTGAGGAGGAACCAGAACTTATGGACCTTTGTAGGGTAAGATTCTTGTCTAGGAACTCAATCAGTATAGATCAGGAATGCGTTATATTTACCTTTGATTTCTAGTAACCGCTCTGTATCAACTATCTTGCTTATGTAATCAATAAACTAACTTCTGTATTGAGAAGCAGTGTCTGGTGTGACATTGGGAAACACGCTGAGCCCCAGTGCCTCAACACCAGCGAACCCAGAGAGTCAAGAGTCTGTAAACGGGAAGGATCGGGCCCTGGGGTGACAAAGGGGTTGTCCCTGCTTCAGGACTGAATCAGCCAGAGAGAAGCTGATTCAAGTGGGCTGTGCGCGAGGGAAATTGAGTCACTCAAACCCGGTAAAGTGGGGGTCCGGACCTCCAACCCGTGACAGCATCCCACCCCGAACTTGATCCTCAGAGATCATCAAGGACGTCGGAAACCTCTCCAGCTGACAAGGAGACCAAACGCATAGACATCCTGGGAAGGAAAATGCTTTCTTCCTCCACAAAGATCCTCAGCGCATCAAACTATGCCTCGGCCACGTCTGTTCCAGCACCTACTATGGGACTCCTTGGGTCCGCTTCTGGCCCGCATGCCTCCAGAAGACAAAAAGAAAGCAGAGGTCATCAGGGCTGAGGGTCTCTCTAGCCCAGTCACAATTAACATCATCAACTCCCATTGCTGACAGCGGCCAGAGCAACAGCACAGAGCATGGTGGTTGGAAGGCACACCTGTGCCTGGCTCCGCTCTACTCAAACCCGCTGCCACACCAGGCTCGTGCAAAGATCAAGAATCTAAAATTTGACAAGAAAGGGCAGTTTGCAACAGACACAGACGATGTCCTAGCAAAAATGAAGGAAACTAAGAGAACAGCATACGTGTTGGGCATCTCTTACAAAACTAAAAAGAGGTGCCCTTACACCCCCTCAAATAAGTCTGCCCGATACTCCCTGGGATACTTCCAGCAATCCCGGAAGTATTTCCCTTCTTCTCAGCCTCCGTCAAGGAGGCAATATAACCAATCAAAACAAAGGTCTTGTCAGCAGACTAGAGCTTCAACATCTGCTCGCTCCCAGAGAACAGAGAACACATTTTTAAACAGGGCATCGAACCAATTCCCACAGAAATATTCTTCCCAAACAAATTTGCTTCCCATCTAAAAATCTGGAATCTCATTCCATGAGACAAATTGGTTCTTGACACCATTTCCCACAGTTATACGATCTAATTCGCAAAAAAACCTTCCTGATCCCTCTTTAGGGATCCATCTCACAAGACATTCTTAGTGCACGAGAGTTTAGCCCTTCTCTCTAAAGGAGCAACTGAGGAGGTGCCTGAAAATTTCCATGGAGGGGGTTTCTACTACAGGTATTTCCTGGTATCGAAGAAAGACAGGGGTCTTAGACCCATCCTGGACCTTAGAATGCTGAACAGTTCATACGATCCTTTAACTTCAGAATGGTCACCCTGAAGAAAATCCTCCTCCTTTTCAAGGGGGCTTGGTTCTCCGCTTTGACACCTACTCTGCAGCATGAGTGGATACTCAACAGATCTGTCACTCAGGATCTACTCACCAAATGGGGTGACCTGGAAATAGATCTGTTTGCTTCACCCTACAACGCTCACTGCCCCATATACCACACTCAAGTGGGGAAGGGACAGAGATCCCTGAACAAGACGCTCCTAATACCCTGGACGGACCATCTACTCTACGCCTTCCCTCCATTCCCCTTAATCACATGAGTCCGGATGAAACTGGACAAAGTTCACTGCATTGTCATAGCTCTCAGCTGACCCAGGGAGCCATGGTTTACCCGCTTACAGGCCATGACTGTACGTCATCTATGTCTTCTTCTACTTTGGGATCTCCTTCACAGGGACGATGAAGACATTCTCCACCCCAACCTCCAATCATTGCACCTAACAGTTTGGCTGATATCGCCCTAACTCACCAAGACCTCTTGGGAATGCCGGAAGAGGCAGTAAGTATCCAAAGGAGAGCCCATAAGGACGCCAACAAAACTTACAACCTGAAATGGAAGTATCTTTCCATAGGGGCAACTTCTCAACAATTTCACCCAAAAGCAAGTAACATCACAAACCTCCTGACCTACCTGGTCCATCGAAATTCGCAGGGACTGGGCCCATCCTCAATAAAGGTCCACCATGCTGCCATCGCCACATTCCTAACCCGTCGATGGCTGTCCGACATTTCTGCACCCAGTATTAATACGTTTTCTCAAAGGGTTGCCCCACCTGTCCATGATCCTTATCCCCTATGGGACCTAAACCTCATTCTGGGAAGGCTGATTCTACCTCCTTTCGAGCCTCTGGTAACGTGCTCATTGCATCTCCTTTCATTAAAGGCCTGCGTGCTGATAGTCCTGACTTCTGCCCGAAGGGCAAGTGAAATGGCAGCCTTATCGATACTCCCTACGTTCCTGATCTTCCACAACGACACAGTCACCTTACCTTTACCTCCTCCGTTCCCACCTAAGGGGGTCTCCACATTCCGTATGTCTCAGGACATTGTATTGCCAGAGTTCTTCCCAAGGCCTCATCCTCCCAGAGTGAATCAGCTCTACACACGCTGGAAAGAACTCATTCAGCTTCTCTGCAATGTCCTTATCCTCCCTGAGTGTCCCTTTACTCCCTTGCCATCTAATGGCCCAACTGACTCCCTAACAGGCTTCTCATCTTCACCTACAAAGCCCTTCACAACCTCTCTCCCCCCTCCCTCTGCCCTGATCTCCCTCCGAACCCCTGTTCAAGCACTCCGCTCCTCCTCCCTCGCCCCCCCTGCTCCCCCAACCGCCTTCGTCCCTTCTCCCTCCCTGCCCTCGTCCGCCTCGCCCCCACCCTCCACACCTTCAAGTCCCTCCTCAAAACCCACCTCTTCTGCTCTGCCCTTCCTAACTCCTGCTAATCATCCCCACCCAGGATTATCCCCCAGCTGTTATCTGCAAACTCCCAACGTACTGTAACCAGGGACCCGAGTTGACTGCCTTGCAAATCAGCCAATCCTCGCAGTGCCAGGCTGAAATTGCAGTGACACTGCAGTGAGGACTGTCTACAGGATCTTTAAATCCTGGCTCAGGCATAAACTTGTCGCCTGACCCAAACTAAAACTGCTGCTGCAGCTGCCGTCTGTCCGGGAGGTGTGACCATGACCCGAGGGTAAATAGGCCCCTGGGAGATTAATTGTGGGTGGGTGGGGTCTGAAGGCCCGATGTTTGGGTGAGGGAGGGCTGGGGTTTTAATAGGAGATGGGAATTCTGGGGGGCTGAAATTCCAGGGGATTTGAGTTGTTTGATTAGCAAAGTTGTGATTCTATGTCAAACCTGTTGCAAATTTGCTTCCCAGCATGCATCGTTATGCAAATCAAGTTAATTATGCAAATATTAATGCCCGCGGTGAATTTGCAGAATTTGGCTTCACTGGTTGCAGAATTTAAGACTTTTTGGTGCAGTGAACTCAGGTCCCTGACTGTAACCAAGCCAAGAACGTGTACCTGAGCTCTCGCATCCTCATGAATGTTGCATCCCTTGTCTCTCCCTCTGTTCTCCCTCCCCTGTCTCCCCTCCCCGTCTTCTTTAGATTGTGAGCTCTCGGGCAGGGACTATGTCTATCTTGTTCTCTGTAAAGCGCCAGGTACATCGCTGGTGCTATATAAATGCTCATAATAATAATAATAATACAAATGTATTTGAAAAAGTTTTTATTGCTTGTTTTTGCCTCTTTAACAAGCCTCCCTTCAAAATCTCTCTTGGCCTGTCTTATTAGCACTTTACATTTACTGTTGCCAGTGTTTATGCTCTTTCGTATTATTTTCATTGGGACTAGCCTTCCATTTCTTAAAGGATGCCTTTTTGGCTCTAACAGCTTCCTTCACCTCCCCATTTAACCACAGTGGAAGACGTTTGGTCTTCCTGCTTCCTTTTTTAACTTGCGGGATGCATTGGGGGATGCAGGATACAAGAGGACACTAGCTTGCGCTATGCAGACGACACCAAGTTATTCAGGGTAGTTAAAACACGAGCAGACTGTGAGGAACTGCAACAGGATCTTACGGCACTGGGTGCCTGGGCATCTAAATGGTAAATGAGATTTAATGTGGACAAGTGCAAAGTGATGCACGTAGGGAAAAATAATCCAAACTATGTGTACACAACGCTGGGTACTAAGCTAGGAGTCACCACTCAGGAAAAGGATCTGGGGGTGGTTGTGGACAATACAATGAAATCCACAGCGCAGTGCGCAGCAGCAGCCAAACAAGCAAACAGAATGTTAGGAATTATTCGGAAGGGGATAGAGAATAAAACTGAGGACGTCATAATGCCTCTATACAACTCAATGGTGCGACCGCACCTCGAATATTGTGTGCAGTTCTGGTCGCCCCATCTCAAAAAAGACATAGCTGAACTAGAAAAGGTGCAGAGAAGGGCAACAAAAATGATCAAAGCATGGAAGGGCGCCCGTATGAGGAGAGGTTTGGTAAGTTGGGGCTCTTCAGCTAGAAGAGATGACTGAGAGGAGATAGGATAGAGGTCTATAAAATCATGAGTGGGGTGGAACTAATAAACAAGGAACAGTTATTTACCTTCTCAGCTAGTACTAGAACTAGGGGACACTCCATGAAACTCCTGGGTGGCAAGTTTAAAACAAAGAAAAGATATTTTTTCACTCAGCATATAATTGGGTTGTGGAATCTCCTGCCAGAGGCTGTGGTAGGCGCCAGTACTAGAGCTGAGTTTAAAAGAGGTTTGGACAAGTTTCTGGAAGATCGGTCCATTAGCAGCTATTAGCCAGGCAGGATCAGGGAACATGACGGGAGCTGGGGGGAAACAACAGGGAATGGATCCCCCATTGTGACCTGTTGGGGGCTTCTCCCAAGCCACTGTGATTGGCCGCTGTCGGAGACAGGATGCTGGGCTAGATGGACCATTGGTCTGACCCAGTCGGGCACTGACTATGTTCTCATGGACATCAAGAGAGCCGTGTCCTTTTACATCAAAAGAACTACGCCGTTCTGGAAATCCAATTCCCTGGGGGACCCTCACCAGGAAACAAAGTCTCGCCTCAGACCGTCTCTTCCTGGTTAGTGGAACGCATCTCCCTCTGCTACACCCTGTCCAACAAGCAACCTCCAGAGGGCCTCAAAGGACATTCCCCCGCTGCCTTGCAGCGTAAGGTCCCCATAGAACAAGTCTGTAAAGGAGCCCCATGGAGCTCTACACGCAGCTTGGGCAAACGCGATGCTCTGGCGATCGCAGCAGGTGCAGACGCTGGCTTTGGAAGAGCACTCCTTCAATCTCTAGTCAAGCTTTCCACAGCAGTCTGTCCGCGTGCCCTCAGAGCCCGTACCTAATTGGCTGCCATTTTGGCGGGCTTGGGCACGCATTACCTCCGCTCCTGCCAACCCCGACATCTCAATTTCTTCTTCAAGCAGATGCAGAGAGGAAGGTGGGTGGGCGGGGTAACGGCCCAAGGTTACAAGCGAGCAACCTCAGTTTCTCTGAAAGCGCTCGGAGCAGGGGCAGAATACAGCATCATTAACCTGCCTCCACCACCCGCTAGGGCCTGGGCACAAGTGACAAGGTGGCTCCGCTTACCTGTCACCCACCGCTCCGCCTCTAAGAAACAGGCAGGAGGCCCCAGCCACTCGGGCTCTTGGGTGCGTGGCTCCCCCACTGCGGACAGGCCGGGAAGAGACTGTGCACCTGGCTCCCCCCACTCTCTGCTCCGCCCCACCACCCTGCCTAGCAGCTGTGCGTGCAGCTCCATCCCGCTCCAGAAGCTCACTCATCTGCCCCGGGTCGCAGGCAGCGCTTTGCAACGCCCCGTGGCCCAGGCTCTCACGGGAGCAGCCGCAAACCCAGAGCCACTTTGCACCTGTGCATTCATCCCACAATGCCCCAGCCAAGGGAAACCGTACCCCGTGCCCCACTTTCTTCTGCTGAACCGCCTCCGCCCCCACAATACACCGCACCAAGGGGGAGTTATGAACCCAGCTGCTCCAGTGGGCGCTGTAAGGGGGGAAACTGAGTCACAGCCAGCCTAGGGTGAGGCAGAGAGGCCCCAATAATCCCATCACAGTGGCCAGCCAGAACGGAAAAAATAACCAACTGTGAAACAACGGGTAGGAACTAAAAAAAGTGACGTGGCTGCCGCCACCGCCGCCACTGGAACTCGGCTCCTAGATTTGACGCAAGCAGGCAAACACCGTGCGAGACAGACCGAGGGCTGGTTTCTTGCATATTGTTTGGATTTCATTTTCTTAGACACCTTCTGTATTTACTCTGAACCTGTATTCTCTGTTTTAGCTTTTAAATAAAACTTTCTTATTTATAAAGCTTGTGTCTGTGCAGGGGAATTCTTAGTTTAACACCAAGCCAAAGCCTTTCGCTTTTCTGATGCCTGTGGAGTCACGAGAGACAGGCGACAAATGGGCCCATTCTGGGGAGAGTGGCAGGGACACGGAGTGGTGGCTGGGGCCAGTGGTGCTTTGAGGGACTGCCAGAGAGAGGGAAGTCCCAGCAGCAAGCCTAAGGCAACGAACCTCAGGTTTGGTAGCAGTGTCCAGTGCGAGACATTTGGGGAAGTGCGCAACCGCTCCAAGTCTTCACAGAATCTGAGAGCACCCCCACGCCCCCGTTTTCTTTTTGCTTGGCGGGAGTCGGGTCAGGGTGTCTGCCGGAACGTCCCGTAGGAAGAACAGAGAAGCGAAGAGAGGCATGTCAAAGAGGGCTAGAACAAGGACCAGCTCTGTAGCCGAGAGGAGCGAAGGCGCGACGTGGAGAAGAGCCCCAAGAGCCCAGAGGGAGATCAACGCTACCTAAGAGCAGTTCAGCTTGGAGCAACGGAGCCAGCAGAAGGAAAGAGCAGAGAATGAAAAGCAGCGTCTGGAGGGAGAGCAAAAAGCAGAGGCTGCCGGAACCAGCCCTGAGGAATCCAAGTAACTGACCACAAAAGGCGCCGCAGCGCGTCCTGAAATACCCCCCAAGAGTGAGAGCAGGGGCCGGCAACCGGAACCCGCCAGCCAAGCCTTGCTGCCCCCGTCTGCCCCACTCAGCGAGTCCCGCAAAGCGGCCAAGCGGCACCAAATGCAGCCTTAGTCCCCAGCCTCAAGGCTGCAGCCACGCGTTCTGTCTTGAGTGTCTGACCAGTGGGGGGTTGTTGGAGGAGGGGGCTGCACTTCTAGCAGCCGCACCCCCACCCAGTTTTGTACAAATGCTTCAGATCTATCTGCATTTCTGAAATCAGCACCACCTCCTAATTTGTACACATTTGCATTAATCTAAGCAACTTTATAGCCGACAGCCTAACACTGAAGCGGAGTGTAAAAACAACAGGGTTTGTTTGTTTTTAAATTCAATAAAGCATAGAGATAAAACTTCACCTCACAAAACCCAGACTTGAACTCAGATCCCTTTCAAAGTTCTTCCGTTCAAACCAGAGAAGCCATTCTGGGTTCCTGTGCATATTGCCCAGCCGTCAGACAGCTCTCGGCAAGGCTGCTGCCGCAGCATTCGCACTGGGGCCGGGGAGCCACGACGCTGCTCCTGGGCAGCAGGGTTCACAGTGCAGCTGGGGAGCTAGAATACGGATGCTGCAGTGGGGCTAGGGAACCAGGATGCTGACGCTGCTGAAGCAGCATGAGCAGTGGGGCTGGGAAGGAAAGTTTTAGAGTAACCATGTTAAGGGTCCTCTGCTTTGTTCCTCTCTGTGCCCTTGTTTCACGTCTCTGTTAGCCTATTTACAGACTGAGGCAGCATCAGCTCCTAACACCCTTCCTTTTAGGGCAGGAGGGCCACCCCCGCTCCCAGCGGCTGCTATCCGTGAAGCCTGCTGCCGGGGGATAGAGGATGGCCCCTAGGCCGGGAATGGGAAGGGCTGGACATGCTTTCAGCCACAGTGGCGCGGAGGAGACGACTGACTGGTGCAGAACAATTTTAAATTGCCCAAGTGGCCTCCCCGCCCCCTTGTCTTGAGTGTTGGCTGAAAGGAAAAGGGCCGAGGTGCGCAGGATCAGAACGGAGACACCCCCACCCACCCACCCCCAAAACCAGCCAGAGGGCTCTAGAGACCAGCTGGAAAGGGCTCAGCCACTGGGGGACGCTGCCGAGACACGCTTCCCTGGTCACCACCGCGCTCTTCGTGCACCACGACACACACGCACGCTTTGCTTTGCTTGAGGGGAGGCGGGTTGGAATATGTGGATCCTGGCTTGCGTCCCTTGGGGATCCCTGCACTCATGGAATTATTTATTTATTTATTTAAAACATTTATACCCCGCCCTTCCTGTAAACAGCTCGGGGCGGCTTCCAACAATAATAAAACAACAATATAAAACAATCAACAAATTAAATACTTTTAAAACAGGGCCCCGGGAAACAATTTCAACATTAAAACAATAGAACAGGGTAGGGGAGAAAAACACAACCCTAACCCACCCCACCCCTCCCCAAAGGTCTGGGCGAACAGCCAGGTTTTACAACACCGCCGGAATGACAACAGGCTCGGGGCCAGGTGAGCTTCCTCCGGGAGAGAATTCCAAAGGTGCGGCCTGGCCACCGAGAATGCCCTCTCCATTGTGGCCCCCGCTTAACACGGGGGACCTCCAGGAAGGCACCCCCGGCAGACTGAAGGAGCCGCTCTGGAGCGCGAGGGGGTCCCTGAGGTACAAGGGGCCCAGACCGTGAAGGGCTTTATAGACCAACACTAAAACCTTGAACCTGGCTCGGCTCGCTATTGGCAACCAGTGCAGAGTGCGGAGCACAGGTGTTATGTGCTCCCGACGGCCCGTCCCCATCAGGAGACGAGCCGCCGCATTCTGCACTAGCTGCAGCCTCCGAACCAGGCACAAGGGAAGCCCCACGTAGAGCGCGTTGCAGTAGTCCAGCCTCGAGGTGACGAAGGCATGGACGAGGGAGGCCAGGTCCGGGCCGGAGACAAACGGACGCAGACTACGCACCAGATATAACTGGCGGAAAGCAGTCTTAGCGACTGCCTCCACCAGCCGCTCCAGGCGCAGGTCTGCGCCCAATATCACCCCCAGACTCCGGACCTGCTGAGCTATGGGAGGGTGCACTCCCCCCAATCAGGGGGGCCGACACCTCCCTCGCTCTCCCCACCAACATCACCTCCGTCTTATCGGGGTTGAGCTTCAGTCTGCTCAGCCGCATCCACTCCGCCACGGCCTCCAAACACTGGGACAGCAACAAGACA
>QEPC01005128.1:116338-129027 GCA_003113815.1 Sphenodon punctatus
TTCTGTTGGCCAATTTGCATCACAAACCGATCTTATACCACAGTGACATAAGAGAATCCCAGGCATAGGCCCCTTCTCTACATATGTTGTACAGGCATATAAAATTGGGACCCTTTATAATATCTTTCTGATATTTGGCAGAGATGAAAGTGAAATATATAGTCCTACCAAATTTCATGTACACTGGTTGGACTACAAAGATGTTCTAGTCAGACATACATTTATATGTTAATTGCTTATACCACCAAGACCCTTTTTCCAATCCTTCTGAAATTTGGCAATAGTTACTATGGGAAGGGGTATAAACTGAACAAGTTTCACTTACATTAGATGTGAGGCAAAGAAGTTACAGCTAAAAATGTATATGTAGAATATTGCAAAATACAATAATTCAACTGCTTCTAAAATCGGATCCCTTTATTCAATTGTTTTGAAATTTGGTGCACATCATGAATTCTATTGGAGGTAGAGGCACCCCAAATTTCAGCCACATAGCTTAAAAAAAAAAAAGTTACTGCCGATAATGTGTTTTCCATTGAAACCAATGGAAATTCAATTCCGAACTCACCGAACGCATCCGAAATGAACGTTCGAATTCGAGTTCGGTTCGAACATTTGGTTCGGTTGACCGAGCTATTCGAGTTCGGTTCGAACGTTCGGTTCGGTCAACCGAACTATTCGAATTTGGTCCGAACTCCGAACTTCCGAACCGCGTTCACCCATCCCTACAGACCAATGCTCCATGCAGCCCAGCATCCTGTCCTCAAGAGCGTCACAGTGATTACCAGACTGTTTCAGAGCAATGGTCCATCCAGCCCAGCGTCCTGTCTCTGACAGTGTCACAGTCAGTGCCAGATGGGGTCTGAGCAATGTTCGATCCAGCCCAGCGTTCTGTTTCAGACAGCGACAGAGTGAGTTCTAGACAAGGGCATTGCAGAGAGAACTGCCATCTGGTCTGATTTAGAATTTTTTATTTTGGATTGTGAAATAAACTATCCCAACTTCATCCCCATTCCGGCTGGGGATGTGAATGATAGAATCAGGAATTCGGATTATAAAATGTTTAAAATGCTGAGCTTAGAAGAGGACCAGGGCTATGGGGGAAATGACCGTGCTTCTCGGGATCCCATTTGTGCAATTTCTGAAATGCCTATTCAAAATGAATTGGTGACCCCTAAATGGAAGAAGGAATGTGGATAAATTTGGTGCATATACCTTTATAGGGGAACAGGGGCTAGGGTCCTCGATTGCATTTGCATTCCCAACATCCATTCTGATACATTTTCAGACTTTGCAGTTATCCCGTCTGGGATCAGTGACCGCCAACCAATAAAAGTGATAATAAATTTAGTAGAATTTTGTTGTAATTCCTTGGTTTGTAACCCTGATGATAGGATACAAAATTCCCTTGGGAGGAAACGTATAAAATGGAGCCAGAGCTTGGCCGCAGTGGTTTCGGGGGAATTGATGAACTCTAAATGTTTATAATTAAAAGCTAAAATTAGAGACAGGGTGACTAGTGAGGATGAGGTTATAGCCTCTTACAACGCCCTTATTGGGGAATGTGGGCTCTATTGGATTCTTTCCCTCTGGCTAGAAATAGAAATAACGGGCATACAATAACGGGTTTGATGGGGAATGCGCTGCCCGTAGGTGAGCCGTAAATCAGGCAGCACAGAACTTTAAGCAGAGACCCATAAGACAGAACTTGGATAAAGTGCGGCTTGCCAAGGCTGCCTTTAAAAGAAGGGTTAAGGAAAAGAAAGAGAGATATCAAATGTCCCTATGGGAGAAATTAGGGCTGGCAGTTAAACAAAGGGATGGCACTAAATTCTGGAACTTAGTCAAAAAGGGGAGTGACAAGGATTGTCTCGTTTCGAGTTCTGAAATCCCCGCGCAAGTTTGGGTATTGCATTTCCAGAAGATTTTTGCACCCTCTGTAAATAATCATGCTAACCCCACGTTAGATCTTGGTTTACTGGACTGCCCTTCATGGCCTCCAGTTGAGGAGACTGAAGTACTATTATTATTATTATTATTATTATTATAAGCATTTATATAACGCCAGTCGTGTGGCCTGGTGCTGTACAGAACATAGAATTAGACGCAGTCCCTGCCTGTAGCTTACAATCTAAAAGACAAAAAGGGGGGGGGAGACAGGGAGAGGGGACAGTGGGAGAGACAGGGGAGAAGACAAACAAACATTCAAGCAGATGCGAAGTCTCAGGTGTGTGTGCTTGCTTGGTTTACAGAGAGGTTGGTTGCAGCAGTCAGCAGAGGAGGGTGGACAGTAAGTATATGGAAATGTCTAACAGGCATTGGGAAAGGCAGCAAGGAAAAGGTGGGTTTTGAGGAGGGATTTGAAGGAGCGGAGGGAGGGGGCAAGGTGGATGTGGGTAGGGAGGGGGTTCCAGGCATGAGCGGCAGCGAGGGAGAAGGGTCGAAGGCGGTTAGGCGAGCAGGAGAAATGAGGGAGAGTGAGGGAGGGGACAGAGGAAGAGCGGAGAGCGCGTGCAGGAGTGCGTAGGGAGATTAGGTCCGAGAGGTAAGGGGGAGCTTGGTCGTGGAGCGATTTGAACGTGAAAACCAGGAGTTTAAACAGGATACGTTCAGGAAGGGGGAGCCAGTGAAGGGAGAGGAGGAGAGGCGTTACATGGTCGAAGCGACGGGCAGAGTGAATGATCTTGGCGGCAGAGTTTTGGATCGCCACAAGGGGGGACAGGTGGGAGCGAGGGAGGCCAGCAAGGAGGAGGTTGCAGTAGTCGAGGCGAGAGATAACCATGGCATGAACAAGGATTTTGGCCGAGGAGACAGATAGAAAGGGGCGTATGCGGGCAATGTTGAGGAGAGCGAATCGGCAGGATTTGGCCACAGAGTCAATGTAAGGTTTAAAGGAGAGGTGCGTGTCAAAAATGAAGCCCAAGCTGCGGGCACGGAGAACAGGACGGATGGTGACCCCATCAATGCAGATGGTCAGGTCAGAGGGAGAGGAGGGGGATGGAGGAAAAATGAGGAGTTCAGTCTTGGCCATGTTCAGTTTGAGTTGGCGTCGGGACATCCAGGCGGAGATATCAGAGAGGCAGTCGACGAGGCGTGAGCGGATAGAAGAAGAGAGAGAGGGGGTAGAGAGATAGAGTTGGGTGTCATCAGCGTAGAGATGGTATTGGAATCCGTGGGAGGCAATAATTTTGCCAAGGGACAGGGTGTAGATAGAGAAGAGGAGAGGGCCAAGGACAGAACCTTGGGGGACCCCAACCGAAAGGGGAAGGGAGGAGGAGGTCGACTCAGGGAGGGAGACATTAAAGGAGCCGTCAGAGAGGTAGGAGGAGAACCAATCAAGGACAGAGCCGCAGAAGCCCAAAGAGTAAAGCGAGTCCAAGAGGAGCGAGTGATCGACAGTGTCAAAGGCAGCAGAGAGGTCAAGGAGGACCTAATTGCAGCTCTACCGCTTCAAAAGGCCCCTGGTGAGGATGGGATTTGGGGAGAACTATTCAGAGAGAATATTGATTGGTGGACACCTGTTATTGCCAAACTGTTCGCCAGTATAAATGCCACAGGGACTTTCCCGGTAGGATGGAACAAGAGGATAGTGCGGTCCCGATATATAAGAAAGGTCCTAAAGATGACCCTGCCAATTTTAGACCCATGAGTTTGCTAGATGGAGTGGCCAAGTTATACGGCAAGTATCTTCTGGGCAAGCTGGAGGTTTGGGCAGAAAGGGAAAATATTTTCCATGAGGAACAGGCAGGATTTCGAGCAGGTAGGGTGACAGTGGATCACTCTTATGTTCTGGATCACCTAATCTATAAATATTCCCTTGTAGTATTAAGTGCCTATTGTAAGACAGAAAAGCTAACAATAAATTATGGTAAAACTAAAATTGTCATTTTTTCTAGGAGAACACGTATGCGTAGATGGGAGCTTGATGGAAGTAAAATTGATCAAGTCCCACATTTCAGATATTGGGGGATAAATTTTGTCGCTTCCGGTTCTTGGTCTCATCATCTGGCAGCAGCCAAAATAAAGGCCCAGCAAACAGCAGGAGGAATCATTAAGTTTTGGGCCACTAGTGGGGGTAAATTAGTTGAACCAGCTATTCAATTGTTACAGTATAAATTATTGCCCCAAATGCTCTATGGAGCTGAACTATGGGGGTTTGATGCTTCTCCTCTTGATGTAGTACAGAATTCGATCCTTAGAAGGATTCTAGGCTCTCCACTTTACACTCCTGTGCCTTTTTTGAGGGCAGAAACAGGTGTCCTCTCGGTAAATTACGGAGCACAACTGACCATCTGCAGGTTCTGGATTAGATTAATGTTTATGGATAAGGATAGTCTTCCATATGCTTGTTGGGAGGAACAGGAAAATCTTAGGAACAAGCATATATGGAGGTCCCAGTTTACAAGCCTTTTGAGGGAAATGGGCTTCTCCTTGGGGGTTTTGGAGGGACTCCCTAGGTCTGCTTTGAAGGGCTTGTTTGAATCACGACTGCCTGATATTTTCAAACAACAGGATATGGCACGGGTGGCTGCATCGGTGGTTGCTCTCCAGTATGGGAGGATTAAAATGATTCACCAGCTAGGACCTTATTTAAGTTATATAACAAGTTTTGTTTTAAGGAAAGCATTAACATTGGGCAGATTTCAGCTAATGCCTACAAAAGTATTAGAAGGGCGATTGCATGGTACCCCATATCACCCAAGGACATGCGACTGCTCAGAGCAGATTGAGGATCTAAAGCATTATCTTTTTGAATGCTCGTTATCTGCTAAGGTCCATTTCGAGTTCAGGGGATTTATCGGTTCAGAGATTGCTTGGTGGAAATATGACTATAAGCTAAATTTCATCTTGGCTAATGCAAATGAAAAGATCATCCTCTTCCTCTTTGCTAGGAGGAGAGAGCAGACTTTAGGGATGGGTAAATAAGAGTAACTTTTGGGTGGCTCACTTGGGGTCCTGCTTTGGAGAGGGCTAGGAGAGTTTATTACCTTCTATTTTCCTGATTGTTATTTCAGTATACGACTGTTCTTTTTACTTTGTTTGTTCTGAATTTACCTGCGTAGGTTATACCGACTTTGTATGTATCTGTATGTTGCATCGACCAATGGGTCGTATCAATAAAGATTATTTACTACTACTACTAGACTGGGTCAGACAATGCTCCATCCAGCCCAGCATCCTGTCTCCGACAATGTCACAGTCGGTGCCAGACAGGGTGGGAGGAATGCTCCAGCCAGCCCAGCGTCCTGTCTCTGACAGCATCATGATCAGTGCCAGACTGAGTCAGAGCAAAGCTCCATCCAGCCCAGTGTCCTGTCTCCGACAGTGTCACAGTCAGTGCCGGATGGAGTCAGAGCAATGCTCCATCCAGCCCAGCATCCTGTCTCCGAGAGTGTCACAGTCAGTGCCAGATGGGGTTAGAGCAATGCTCCATCCAGTCCGGCGTCCTGTCTCTGACAATGTCACAGTCAGTGCCAGGCAGAGTCATGGTTCATCCAGCCCAGCATCCTCTCGCCGACAGTGTCACAGTGAGTGCCACATGGGGTCAGAGCAATGCTCCATCCAACCCAGCGTCCTGTCTCCAACAATGTCCCAGTCAGTGCCAGATGGGGTCAGAGCAATGTTGCATCCAGCCCAGCATCCTGTCTCTGACAGTGTCACAGTCAGTGCCAGACTGAGTCATGGTCCATGCAACCCAGCATCCTGTCTCCGACAGTGTCACAGTCAGTGCCAGACTGGATCAGAGCAATTATCCCTCCAGCCCAGTAGCCTGTCTCCAACAGTGTCACAGTCAGTGCTAGATGGGGTGAGAGCAATGCTCCATCCAGCCCAGCATCCTGTCTCCGACAGCATCACAGTTAGTGCCAGACTGGGTCAGAACAAGCTCCATCCAGCCCAGCATCCTGTCTCCGACAGTGTCACAGTCAGTGCAAGACGCAGTTAGAACAATGCTCCGTCCAGCATAGCATCCTGTCTAAAACAGTGTCACAGTTAAGTTTCAGACTGGGTCAGAGCAATGCTCCATCCAGCCCAGCGTCCTGTCTCCGACAGTGTCACAGTCAATGCCAGGTTGAGTCATGGTGCAGCGGGTGGTGCTGGGAGCTGAAACATCGACCCCCCGGGTCTTGACCTGCGGCGTTCCGCAGGGTTCGATTCTGTCTCCACTGCTGTTCAATGTGTATATGCAGCCCCTGGGGGAGATCATGAGAGGGTTCGGGGTGTGATGTCACCAATATGCTGATGATACTCAGCTGTACCTCTCGTTTTCAACTGACCCAGGTCCCACTGTCTCGTTGCTTTCCCAGTGTTTGGAGGCCGTGGCGGAATGGATGCGGCAGAGCAGACTGAGTTTCAATCCTGATAAGATGGAGGTGATGGTGGTGGGTTGGGCGGGGGAGGTGCTGGCCCCTCTGGTGGGGGGGGTCTGCCCTCCCATAGCCCAGCAGGTTCAGAGTCTGGGGGTGGTGTTGTATCTGGGCCTCTGTCTGAATCGGCAGGTGGAGGCAGTGGCTAAAGCCATCTTCTGCCAGCTGTATCTGGTACAGAGGCTGCACCCATACATTTCCGGGCCCGACCTGGCCACTCTTATTCACGCCTTCATCACCTCAAGGCTAGACTACTGCAACGCGCTCTACGTGGGGTTCTGGTTCGGAGGCTGCAGCTAGTGCAGAGTGCAGCGACCCATCTCCTTACGGGGATGAGGCGGCAGGAGCATATTACACCTGTGCTCTGTGCTCTGCACTGGCTGCCTATAGCGTACCGAGCCAGGTTCAAGGTGTTGGTGTTGGTTTATAAAGCCCTATACGGTCTGGGCCCCTCATACCTTGGGGACCACCTCACCTTCCTCGCACAAGGGTGGCCCCTGGGGTCTGCTGGGGGCGCCTTCCTGGAGGTCCCCCGTGTTAAATGTGGGGCCACAATGGAGAGGGCGTTCTCGGTGGCCGGGCCGCGGCTTTGGAACTCCCTCCCGGAGGAAGCTCGCCTGGACCCGTGTCTGCTGGCTTTTCGCCGAGCCTGCAAGACCTGGCTGTTCGCCCAGGCCTTCGGAGGGTAGGGTGGGAGGGGAGGGGAGGGAGGGGGAATGTTTGGGGGGGTAGTTTTAAATTATTTATATTGTGGTTTTATGTATTTTATTATTGTTTTAGTTGTTGTGAGCTGCCCCAAGATGCCGTGGGCATGAGGGGGCGGCAAATAAATGTCAATAAATAAATCCCCTGGGTGCCCCCGGTGTCACGGGTTGGGGGGTCCGCACCCCCACTCTACCGGGTTTGAGTGACTCAGTTTCCCTTGCACACAGCCCACTTCAATCAGTTTTTCCCTCTGACTGATTCAGTCCTGCCGCAGGGACAACACCTTGTCACCCAAGGGCCCGATCCTTCCCGTTTACAGACTCTTTATTCTCTGGATTTGCAAGTGTTTGAAAACTCAAGTGGCTCGTTGTGTTCCCAGTGTTAGACACAGACACTTCTTCATAAAGATAAGAAGAAACTTTATTGATTACATAAGGCAAGATAGTTGATACAGAGTGGCTAATCAAAATGAAAAGTAATATAACGCAGTCCTATTCTACACTGGTTGAGTTCTTAGATCAGAATTTTACCCTACGAAAGTCCATTGAGGTTCTTCTCAGTCGTTGATGTAGGTGACTGGGTTTTACAATCTTGAGTTGCTAGAAAGCAAAGGTGGTTCTCTTAGTTAATGGTTCACTTGGCTCAGCCCTCTTGGCTGCGAGATGTTGAGTGAGTCCCAATAGTCACTGCCCCGAATGAGGTACAACTCTCCTTATATCCCCAGGAGGAAACCCCTCCTATCTTCTCGAGGCTTCTAGAATTCCTTTTGTTCTCCCTATCAGCTTTCTGTGTCTGCTTGCAATGGCTGCCGGCATTAGCATTTAAATGTCTCTGGCTATCAGTCTGGGGTGAATCCACATCTGGCCATTTCCTGGATTTCCCGGTTCTCCTTTCACAGTACATGAATTGATGATTACAGGTCTCAATTGTAACATTACATACATGTTGAACCTTTTGCTTTACATATTTACTAGGCTTGTAGCCTACGTGTAGGCCAGTATCACGTGTGTGACTCTATGTTCCTTTGCGACAGCCCCCCCGTAAGAACGCATGTGGAGCGGACATGACAGAGTCCCGTAAAATGCTTAGACTGGTGTGTCCCTGCGTGATAGTGCATCTGCAAGCACATTCTGTTTACCTTTTACGTGTTCAATTCTCATGTCAAACTCCTGCAAGAACAGGCTCCATCTCAGCAGTTTGGAGTTGGAGTCTTGCACACTATTGAGCCATTTTAGGGGTGAGTGGTCGGTGTGGACTGTGAATGTTCTACCAAATACGTAGGGTTTAAGTTTCTTGACAGCCCAGACTATGGCCAGACACTCTTTTTCAATGGTTGCTAGATTCTTTTCCCTTGGGAGCAGCTTCTTGCTAAAGTAACCAATGGGACGGTGTATTCCCTCCTCCCCTTCTTGTGTGAGGGTTGCTCCCAGACCTGTGTCAGAGGCGTCAGTCCAGATCTGGAATTCCTTCTCATAATCAGGACTGATTAACACTGGTGCCTCAGACAGAGCCCTCTTAAGTTTGTCAAAAGCGATGTTGCACTCGTCTGACCATTGTACCCTCTCTGGGCAGCGCTTCTTACATTTGTCAGCTAAGGGGGTCACTATGTCACCGAAGCCTGGAACATAGCGGTGGAAGTAAGTAGTCATGCCTATGAACCTCTAGATCTGTTTCTTGGCTGTGGGTGCAGGCCAGGAGCAAATAGCCTCTACTTTGTCTTTTAGAGGACGCAATTTGCCACTTCCCACCTCATGCCCTAGGTATGTAACGGTGCCCATAGCAACTTTACACTTGGCTGGTTTTATGGTTAGTCCTGCCCCGTTAATCCTGTGTTTATGTGTGTCATGTGTGTATCCCATGTTTCACTGTAAATCACCAGGTCATCTATATAAGTCAAGGCAAAATCCCTTCTAGGATGTGATCCATTAACCTCATGAATGTAGACCCACTGTTCTTTAGCCCAAAAGGCATCACAGTGAATTCATACAGGCCCTTGTCAGTTATGAATGCTGTTTTGGACCTGTCCCCCGGGTTCATTTTAATCTGCTAATACCCCTTGGTCATGTCTAGGGTAGTCAGGTAGTTAGCCCCGGCGATCCTTTCAATCATGTCATCTGTTCTAGGCATGGGATATGCGTCTGACACAGTAATGGCATTTAGTTTGCGATAATCAACGCAGAACCTTATGGAGTCATCAGGTTTAGGCACTAAAACCACAGGGCTTGTCCATGGACTCTTTGAGACCTGTATGACTCCCAGTTTCAGCATTTCCTTGATCTCCTGGTGGGTCTGTGTTTGAATTTTCCCGTTTGTGCGAAAGGGACTGGACTTGACTGGACCCTTGGTTTNAACTGACCGCACTGTTCGGTCATTTCGACGTTCGGAATCAAGTTTGGTTCAGTCAGTTCGTGTTCAGATTCGGGTTTGGGTTCGGTCGTCTGAACAGACCGAGTTCGGGTCGAACTCTGAACTTCCAAACTGCATTCGCACATCCCTAATTTTTGAATTCCTCAAAAGCAGTGCTTGATTTTCCTCCAGCTTTGCGTTGTACACATCTCTTGCTTTCTAGGGGATCTTGGGTATCACTAGATTGATCCACAAATCATCTGGAATCTTTTCTCGTTGAAATATGTGGTGGGCAGTTGTGAAAAATTTATCAATGCATTCACTTTCTTGGTATAGGGGCAGAAGTGCTGAACAGTCTCTGATCAGCTGTCTTCTGTCTTTTTCTTGGTTGCTTCCAGAGGGTATTGTGGGCAGGATTCCTGCATCTTTCTGTGCTTTCAGAAGTACCAGTTGGTGCTTTCTTTCTTTCTCATTTTCCTCTGCTTGTAGTCTCAGGCATTCCGTTTCCATCTTTTGCCTTTCTCGTTTCTGTTCCCACTGAAGTTTTTTGAACTCCAGGAACTCTCTGCTGATAGTCTGCATCCCATCCTCATCTTCGGAGGAATTGCTCTCCGCCGTTTCGTGTGAGGCGACTGCCTCCTCTCTCTGGTGCTGCTTCATGTTCCCGGAGAGTCTGTCACATCTGGTCTGTAGTAAGTTCAGATAGGTCTATCCCCCTTTTGTTGCATTCCTCCACAAGCTGTTCTTTTTTCATGTTGAGAGATTTCCCTCTCCTGGTGAGAGCGGGAGGTGGAAAGGGTTGTGGGCCTCTTCCCTGGTGGCAGCAGGGTAGGGGATATGGTAGTGGTTGTAGGGGAATAAGTTTGAGAGTAATGTGTGTTATTGAAATGGAATTATTGAATTGTAAAATTTGGTTATTTTGTATTGTACTGAGTGTGTTGGTTTCATGTAGATTTTGTTGTTGTGAGCCGCCTCGAGCCACCAAATGGCGGGAGAGTGCGGAATAGAAATTAAAGGATGATGATGATGAGATGTTCTTTAGTCCTTTGATTATAGGGGCCATTTTCATGCACTTTTTTTTTTCTGCCCCTACCCCCGAAATCAAGACTAAAATAACAAACTGCCCACTCTGTTCAAAGCTTTGCTTACTTTCTCTGAGCAGAGTTCCAGAAGCTCTGGCAATCTCACTCTCTGCAGAGATGGGATTTACTCCCCTCAGAGGATTCCACTCACTTGGCTATCCTCCTCTACTTTCTACACAAAGTCTGAGTGTAACCCCCCACATTGGGTGCCACTGTCACGGGTTGGAGGTCCGCACCCCCACTTTACCATGTTTGAGTGATTCAGTTTCCCTCGCTTACAGCCCACTTCAATCAGTTTTTCTCTCTGGCTGATTCAGTCCTGAAGCAGGGACAACACCTTTGTCACCCAAGGGCCCGATCCTTCCCATTTACAGACTCATTATTCTCTGGGTTTGCAAGATTTTGAAAACTCAAGTGGCTTGTTGTGTTCCCAATGTTAGACACAGACACTTCTTCGTAAAGATAAGAAGAAAGTTTATTGATTACATAGGCAAGATAGTTGATACAGAGTGGCTAATCAAAATGAAAAGTAATATAACGCATCCTATTCTATACTGGTTGAGTTCCTAGATAAGAATCTTACCCTACAAAAGTCCATTGAGGTTCTTCTCAGTCGTTGATGTAGGTGACTGGGTTTTACAATCTTGAGTTGCTAGAAAGCAAAGGTGTTTCTCTTAGTTCATGGTTCGCTTGGCTCAGCCCTTCCTGGCTGCAAGATGTTGAGTGAGTTCCCAATAGTCACTTTTCCCCTATGGGGTACAACTCTCCTTATATCCTCGTATCTTCTCGAGGCTTCTAGAATTCCTTTTGTTCTCCCTATCAGCGTTCTGTGTCTGCTTGCACGTAGGCAATGGCTGCCGGCATTAGCATTTAAATGTCTCTGGCCATCAGTCTGGGGTGAATCCACATCTGGCCATTTCCTGGATTTCCTGGTTCTCCTTTCCCTGTACATGAATTGAGTTTTACAGTTCTTAATTGTAACATTACATACATGTTGAACCTTTTGCTTTACATATTTATTAGGCTTGTAGCCTACGTGTAGGCCAGTATCACATGTGTGTGACCCTATGTTCCTTCGTGACACCCGGGGCCTCTTGTTCCCCGACCCCTGTCAGTCTGGTGGCAGTTGTGGGCAATTTCATGCATAATGTCCCTGTCCGCCGCAATAAAAGCATAGGTGTCCGACCTGCCGACGTTCTTTTTCTTGTGCGGCTAGTGGTCCCCGCACAGCGCCTATTTGCATAGGTTTGAGGTCTTCAGGTTTCCATGGCTCTGTACATCCCTGGTTCGTGCCCAGAGGACGAGGTGGCCATGGGCATGCTCCTTCCTGCCGACATTCGCGACGTTGTTCCACTAAACGATCATCTATCTGGCAGGTCAAATTAACTAACTCAGCCCACTTGTCCGGCATCGCAGTGTAGGACAGCTGGTCCTTCAGTTCCTCATTTAACCCTTTTTGAAAGAGGACCCTTCAGACGTTTATCTGGCCAGTTCAAGTCAAATGCTAACTGTTGAAAACGCGTGATGTAATCCAACAAAGAGCCCCATCCCTGCTTCAGGGTGAGGATTGTGGTCTCGGCATCGGTTACCCGGTGTGGGTAATCAAAAAGAAAGGTAAACTCGCTAATGAATTTCTGAAGGTCCGTGAGCAGGGGGCTCTTAGTAATCAGCAAGGGAGTGGCCCAATTCAGAGCCATCCCTTCGAGGTGCCCGATAATAAATGCCACCTTGCTATCATCAGAGTGATATGCTTGTGGCTGTAACGGAAAGGCCAGTTGGCACAAGGCTAAGAAGCCTCGAAATTGTTTCCTGTCCCCACTAAATTTGGCTATGGGGGGGCTGTCACGGAGAAACATGGGGTCACACGCGTGTAACACGAGACGAGATGTTTGGTAAATGTGTGGTGCCAAGGGTTTCACATGGATGTAATGTTACTATACATGTACACTATGTAATGTCAAAGGTTCCACATGTTTGTAATGTTGACATCAAGAACTGTAAAACCCAAATTAGGACTCTGAGAATTGTACAACTTGAGATAGAGCTTTTATACGTCACCAGCCTACAGCAAATACAAGGAGACACTGATGTGTATTGGGGAAACCCTGGCCCCAGACGGATGGCCAGGGACATCAACAATGCTAATGAAGGTAGCCATCGACTACATGCAGCAAGGCAGAGAAATCTGATA
>QEPC01005132.1:7966-19594 GCA_003113815.1 Sphenodon punctatus
GGCCAGGTGGGCTTCCTCCGGGAGGGAGTTCCAGAGTCGCAGTCCGGCCACCGAGAATGCCCTCTCCATTGTAGCCCCCCATCTCACTCGGGGGACTTCCAAAAAGGGGCCCCCAGTTGGCCGAAGGGATCACACTGAGGCACGGAGGGTGAGGCGGTCCCCGAGGTATGAGGGGCCCAGACCGTGCAGGGTTTTATAGATCAATACGAACACTTGAATCTGGCTCGGTACGCTATAGGCAGTCAGTGCAGAGCACGGAGCACAGGTGTTATGTGCTCCCGTCGCCCAGTCCCTATAAGGAGACGGCTCACGGCATTCTGCACCAGCTGCAGCCTCCGAACCAGAAACAAGGGAAGCCCCACGTAAAGCGCATTGCAGTAGTCCAGCCTCTAGGTGATGAAGGCATGGATAAGAGTGGCCAGGTTGGGCCTGAAAATGTATGGACACAGCCTCCGTACCAGGTACAGCTGGCAGAAGGCAGCCTTAGCCACTGTCTCCACCTGCCGATCCAGACGGAGACCCGAGTACAACACCACCTCCAGACTTCGAACTTGCTGGGCTATAGGAGGATGCCCCCACCCCCAGGGTCCTTCAGCACTCTGGGGTGAATACGTCTGGTCCTGGTGATTTTTTAGTATTTAGTTTGTCAATCTGGATGAAAATGAGCTGTCTGAGGATGAATCCTGAGAAGATGGAGGTGATGTTGTTGGGTAGGGCTGGGGGTGTTGTGGCTCCCGTCTTTGATGGGGTCTTCCCCCTTCTGGCTGCTCAGGTTCATAGTCTGGGGGTGCTCCTCAACCCGCAGCTTCATCTGGATTATCAGGTGGAGGCTGTGGTGAGGGGAACATTTCGCCTATTACATCTGGTGTGACGGCTGCAGTCGTATGGCTCAGGCTTGGATCTGGCCACCATCATCCATGCTTTCGTTATCTCTCAACTGGACTACTGTAATGTGCTCTACGTGGGGCTACCCTTGACAATGGTCTGGAGGTTGCAGCTGGTGCAGAATGCGGAGGCCTGCCTCCTAATGGGGAAGGGGCCGCCGTGAGCACATTACACCTGCGCTCCATACTCTGCACTGGCTGCCTATTGTCTTCCGGATCCTTCCCTGCTCCCCTAAGCGCCTTTGTCCCTTCTCACTTGCTGCCCCCCATGCCTGGAACTCCCTCCCTGTCCACATCCGCCTTGCCCCCACCCTTCATACCTTCAAATCTCTCCTTAAAACTCNTGGGCCTGAAAATGTATGGACACAGCCTCCGTACCAGGTACAGCTGGCAGAAGGCAGCCTTAGCCACTGTCTCCACCTGCCGATCCAGACGGAGACCCGAGTACAACACCACCTCCAGACTTCGAACTTGCTGGGCTATAGGAGGATGCCCCCACCCCCAGGGTCCTTCAGCACTCTGGGGTGAATACGTCTGGTCCTGGTGATTTTTTAGTATTTAGTTTGTCAATCTGGATGAAAATGAGCTGTCTGAGGGTGAATCCTGAGAAGATGGAGGTGATGTTGTTGGGTAGGGCTGGGGGTGTTGTGGCTCCCGTCTTTGATGGGGTCTTCCCCCTTCTGGCTGCTCAGGTTCATAGTCTGGGGGTGCTCCTCAACCCGCAGCTTCATCTGGATTATCAGGTGGAGGCTGTGGTGAGGGGAACATTTCGCCTATTACATCTGGTGTGACAGCTGCAGTCGTATGGCTCAGGCTTGGATCTGGCCACCATCATCCATGCTTTCGTTATCTCTCAACTGGACTACTGTAACGTGCTCTACGTGGGGCTACCCTTGACAATGGTCTGGAGGTTGCAGCTGGTGCAGAATGCGGAGGCCTGCCTCCTAATGGGGAAGGGGCCGCCGTGAGCACATTACACCTGCGCTCCATACTCTGCACTGGCTGCCTATTGTCTTCCAGATCCAATTCAATGTGCTGGTTATGACCTATAAAGCCCTAAATGGCCTGGGTCCCATTTACCTGCGAGACCGCCTCAGGCCTTGGGTCATTTCGCGATCCTTGCGGTTGGCCGGAGGCACTAAGCTCGAAGTCCCCGGGTATGCCGGGTGGCGATGGCAGAGAGGGTGTTCTCGGTGGCTGTACCTCGGCTGTGGAATTCCCTCCTGCTGAAGGCCCATCTGTCCCCAGCCCTCCCCTCTTTCCATAGATATTGTAAGATCTGGTTGTTCCGCTGGGTCTTCGGGGAGGGGTAGGGAGGGGTTTTATTTGCCTTGCTGCTGAAATTGCTAGGTCCATTTTTACATTTTTATATATTGTAATGTTTTAGATGGTTTTAGTCTTGTTAATTTATGTCTTATGTTGGGCGCTGCCCTGAGCTGTCAAAGCGCAGGAGGGTGCGGGATAAAAGTTTTAGTATAAATAAATAAATAAATATAATTGCTCTACAACCTCCTCCAGAGTCACGTTGATTTGTGACAGCTCTTCCAATTTATCACCCACAAAGTAAGGTTCCAGTGTGCGTATCACCCCAACATCCTCTGCAGTGAAGACCGAAGCAAAGAACTCATTCAGCTTCTCTGCAATGTCCTTTTCCTCCCTAAGCACCCCTTTCAACCCCTAGTAATCTAACGGCCAACTGACTCTCTAACAGACTTCCTGCTTCTGATGTACTTGAAAAAGTTTTTTTATTTGTTTTAGCATCTTTAGCAAGTTGCTCTTAAAATTCCTTTTTGGCCCGCCTTATTCACTTTTTACATCTACTTTGGCAACATTTATACTCTTCCCTGTTTACCTCACTGGAACTTTCTTTCTTTTAAAGGTTGCCTTTTTGGCTCCAATAGCCTCCCACACCTCACCATTTAGTCACACAGGAAGACGTTTGGTCCTCTTCTTACCTTTTTGAATTTGTGGAATACAAATTAATTGTTTATCTGTTTATTATTAATATGAGCTTTCAAGATGGTGTTTTTAAATAGTCTCCACGCCCCACATTTAATTCTTGCAACTGATCCTTTAGGTTTCCTAATTTATACATAGTTACCCTTTCTAAAGTTGTATGTTACCGCTGTGGTTTTATTTGGCATTTTCCCTCCTGTGAGTATGTCAGATTTGATTATATTATTATCACCATTGCCCAGCGGGTCCAGCACCATTACCCCTCACACTAAGTCCTGCACTCCACTTAAAACTAGATCCAGTGTGGCTCCTTCTCTTGTTGGTTGAGTCTCCAGGACAAGCTGCTCCAGGAAGCAGTCATTTGTGACATCTCAAAATTTTATCTCTGCATGCTGCCCCAAGGAGGCATTCACCCAGTTAATATGAGGGTAATTGAAATCACCCATTATTACTGCGTTTCCAACTTTAGTAGCCTGTCTAACCTCCCTTAGCATTTCAGTCAGACTCACTGTCCTGGTCAGGAGGATGATAGTATAGGTTGATCACTATACACTTCCCTGTTATGCATGGAATTTGTCCACAGAGAATCCAGAGTACTGTTTGCTTCCTTTACAATATTAATCCTGATTGACTCAATGTTGTTTCTTACATATAGCATCACCCCACCATCAGCTCGACCTACTCTGTCATTTTGATATATTTTGCATTCTGGTAATACCGTGTCCCATTGGTTGTCCTCATTTCACCAGGTCTCTGAGATTCCTATTATGTTTATATCCTTGTTTAATGCAATACACTATAATCCTCCTATCTTACTTTTTAGACTGCTAACATTTGTATATGGACATTCCAATGTACCATTTTTATTTTTAATTTGTTTATTGTAAGTAACTGATTTTGTTATTTGGGGATCAATAGAGTTTGTTGCAAACTGATTTCCACCTGAGCTCTCTGGGGATTTTTCCTGTCTTCTATATTAGGATACTCTAATTCCCCTGAAATAACAGCATCTTTTGCAGCTGCCTCATCCCAAACAATGTGCTTCTGAGCACCTGTTGGCTTTCTCCCAGTTTTTAGTTTAAAGACTGCTCTATCTCCCTATCAAAGTTTAGCTCCAGCAGCCGGGTTCCTCTTTGGTTAAGGTGGAGCCCATCCTGTCGATATAGACTCTCCCTTCCCCGAAAGGTACCCCAGTTCTTAATGAATCTAAAGCCCTGTTCCCTCACCATCTTCTCATTCACACATTAAGGCTCCTGGAGCTGAGCCTGCCTCTGGGCAGTATAAACTATTGCAAAGCAAAGTGTATTGGTTATACTAAGGAAAACAGAACTACCTAGTCTCAAAGGGTTGGACTGTGATCATGACTACTACAGTCCCAGAAACTCATGCGACACAAAATTTCAAATTGCGATTTCCTCCCCCTACTTCATCCCATTATTTTAAGCTAAATAGATCTTAATGGCTTGCACTTTCTCACCACATTGTACTCAGTCAGAAAATATTTAAATCCTTTGGAAACACTTCCATTCTGACTGCCAGTCCACTACACTTAGTGAGTCTAGAAGATATCCCAACCAATTTAATCATCATTCAGGGTTCAGCAAAAAGTTTTTCAAGCATCAGATCACTTGGAGGGAGGAGAATAAAAAACGTCTTCAGATACTTTTTAAAGGTGAGGAGGAAGGAACTGAGATGTACATCTGGAAGGCATGAGTTCCACGCTGAAGGGTGATTGGGCCAGCACCTTCAGACATGATGGAGGGATCCCCAAACACTGGTGGTTACTGAGCACAGATAGCCATCAAACTGATGCTCCAGGAGCAGGTTTTCATTATAGATTTGGAGATCTCATGATCTCACAGGAAGAGCCTGGGGTGCTTTGAACTCCTGGTGTATATTTGCAAAGGTGAATTCCCCAACCATGTTGCCAGGATGTATTTTACAGAGACTCTAGGAATTTAGGAGTTGATGAATGTGATGGAGCATGACTGTAGCACACACAAGGGATATCCTGGTCAGTCTGAAATCTTATTTCAAACAGACCTGGCACATTGGGTGTACTTAGATGGACAGAAGCAGGCTAGAGACCTTGTCCAGCCACATGGGAGACCCAAACTGGAGCTGCACACACCCACGGGTTTGGACATGTTCAGAAAGACAGTCTGGTGCATGTGGAAGCCAAGCATGCAGGTGGCAAACATGCCTTCCCCCTGCCCCGGGAAAGCCCTGGGTCAGGAACACAGATAGGCAGGCTAAACTCCCGATCCAGCCCACTCTGCTGACACCACACTACTGTGTCCAGGAGCTCAGCTTTGGGAACCATGGCAATGGAACATGGCAGGAGCCATTAACCCCTTACTGCCCACAGTCCAGGGACAGGTCCAACCCTTACCCAGCAGCACACCTGAGATGGCAGAGTGGGGTGGACAAACACCAGCACACAGCCAGATCAGGGGACCCCATGATACCCACAATACTGATAGCTGGGGGGGGCAGGGGGGAAGGCAGGTTTTAAGCAACCAGAACAAAGAAGGGAAAGGGCCATTTAAAGGCTCACAGAGCAGGCAGTTCAGGGTGGGAGTCAGCAGGAGCCACCTTTCCCCAGGCAGCAGACCCCAAGGTGAACTGGTCATAAGCAGCAAAATAGACCATGCAGAGCCTCCACCTAATGCTGGGTGTGGGAAAACTCCAGTTGCACATGTGATCCAAACTCAAAAACACAACCCCAGGACACCATTGTTCCCACCCCTGCATCCCCAGAGGAAGGGACTGAGCACATGCCTGCCCACCAAGAAGTTCTAAGCCACTCCACACCTAGATCAGGACTGCCAGCCCCCCAGCAGTGGAAGAACTCCCATGGGGTCCTGAGGCATGGCGGCCTCCAGGCATCCAGCTGCACACAGGCACATATTGCTTGTCAGGTGGGGATAACACCATAGGGTCCCATCCGGGAAAAGGCATAGACTCATTGTGTGCACAGACCATCCCAACTGATACCCAAGTGTCCCATCAGTCAGATAATGCTACATAGCAAACCAGCAGGTTAGGGGGAAATCATGGACCCTGTACTGCCAATTCCAGCCCAAAACCCCAAGCAGAGGTTATAAAAGAGTGGCACAAAGCTGTAACCACACAGCATGGAAGGCAACCAGGGAGCTATCAACCCCAAACACATGGCCCTGCTGCTGTAGGTTCTTAACAGTACCATCAAGGCCAGCCATCTGGCAGTTCTGTGCCACCTACTGGAACCAGGTGCTGGAGTTAGTGTTGACAGAGGGTGTTCTTACACACACCTTTCTCCTGCATATTTTCTGTTACATTCTAAACTTTATGTGTGTCTAAATCACTTACCCAGATCTTAAATATCTGGCTGTTTGAACTTCTGCATAGAACTTCTCCCAGAACTTTTGTGTGTAAAAAGTTCTCCTGGTAAACTGCTTTACTCCAGGCAGCTGTGGTCACTTGGTATCCATGGAATCCCTCATGTCTACAGCTGTGGCTACTTTAGACTGCCTCAGGGCAGTGTTTGTGTGAATGCACAATGCATCCGGAACTTATTTATGGACTTGTAAACCCAGAAGATTGAAAGACCAGAACTTTAAGGTGTGTGTAAAAATGCCCAGTGTGGCAGTGAAGCTGCATCAGGCAAAACAAACAGGGCATTACTTCCAGTCAGGAGGAAGGGAGATTGGGAGGGAATGGGAAGAACATGATTGGCATCCTGGCTGGCCAATTAGGATCGCTATGCAGGGGGGCCCAGGCATGTGTCACATGTGCGGTCGCACGTGGCCCCGCAGCCAGCCGGAGCCCCACACTTGCCTGACTGGGCAGCAGGTTGCAACCAGCTTCTCCCCCATTAAGTGATTCTTCCTCCCTTCCCTGGCTCCAGACCCCATCCCTCACCTGCCTCTGCCTCCTAGTAGTGCAGCAGCAGCAGCAGGGACAGGGCTTGGAGATAAGGCTGTTTATTTACAAACAGCTCCTCCCCATGTGCTGATCAGAAGGTTGCTACCTTGTAAAGAAGGTTCTTCGAGATGGCTCCAAACATTCTCACAACTGGGTTGCGCATGCTCACCCTATTCAAATAATAGACTGCATGATGGTCTCGAGCTCCTCTAGTATAAAAAGCACCCTCCCCCTCTGAATGACAGGTCCTTTCAACCCTTTCTAGAAATATAAGAAAAGAATTCCATGTGGGGCTGGAAGGGTGGGTGTTGTGAGAATGTTGGGACTCATCTCAAAGAACCTTGTTTACAAGGTAGCAACCTTCTGTTCTTCTTCGAGTGGCTTCTCACATGATATTTTTTATGACTCCACCGGGTGGGGAGTCTGTGGGCACGCCAGTGCATGGGTGGGGCATACACACGGCTGCACACACATCCCCACTCATCCACCACTCATCCACACCCACATAGTAACCACCATTTCCTCCAGTTGCTCTGTATGTGGGGATGAGTGGGGGGTGGGGGTGAGTGGGGATGTGTGTTAGGTGGGCACGCACGTACCCCCACTCACCATGGGCGTGTGCACCACGTTGTTCACACAGGGTTGCCCCACCCATCAACACACAGAAATCTGCATGTTCATGGCTGGGAGAGGTCCATGTAAAAAGGGTCACATTCTCACAACTTTCTTACTTATAGTACCTTAGGTAGGAATTTAGGATGTAAAGCAATATCTATTCTGCCTTGGAAAATAAATCTGCAAATATGATTCTGAGATTATTATGGCTGCTATTTCATTAACTCTTCTTAATGAAGTTATTGCCAACAGGAATACTGTCTTTAAACCCGCACCCCATAACCAGTTCATTTGTGCCCCCATATAATCAATTCACACAGAGAATTCCTGTGATAGGGCTTTGTTTGGTGGTGCCAGAACTTGGAGTAGCCATCCACCAGGTGCTGTGGGGGAGAGTACTTGGGGAGGCTTCAGCTTCGTTGTTTCCTGTTAGTTTCTGGTTCAGAGCATTTTACAGATTCTATAACTTCTGTTTCGAAGTATATTGCCCGCCAAACCACTCATTTTTCCAGTTTGTTTCTGTGAGGTTTTATTTCTTCCTCCTTTCTTTTACCTAGCTGCTGTTCTGTTAGATTCCATCCAATTTTTTATTTGGATTTTCATTTAAATCTCCTGTCTCTGTGTCAAATACTTTCCCTTCCCCAAAGCATTAGAATTAGAATTAAAATCAAGGATAGGGATTAGTTTTTATTAGATCTTAGCGTACTCTATATATCATATATAGGATAAAATGTTTAAGATATTATACATAGGATATAGAATATTGCGGAGTTAGGATTTCCAAAGGAGTTATAGCACAGCATTTATGCAAGTATTGTACATTCATACAGATTTAGTGTTATAGTATTTGCTGATTTATATAGATTTCTTTAGATTTTAGTAGGATTATACAAAGATTACATAGATTTAGGTCATTAGGTCTCTGTCTGTAGCACGATAGATTTTTGTGACTGTGTTCATCACATACACTGTTATCACTGATCATCATGAGGAAGTGCTCACGATCACAAAGCACTGGGACACCCAAGACAGGGATAGAAGAAACACCCTCAATCCAGTGATGGGGGCATGGATGAGGAGAATTTGGAAGCCTCACCCTACCCCAAGGCTGGTTAGGACAGCCGTCTTATCCACAAAGCAGAGCTTTCTGGGAGAGGAGGTTGCTCCCCTGATTGTGGAGAATTCCCAGTCTTCCACTATAGCAGGAAGGGGGTGAAGTGTTCCCTTTTTGATGGTGAAGGTTAACCTAGTGCTAGTGGAAGTGAGACCATGATTGTGCACATAGTAGTAGGTGGTGCATGTCCTCCGCCCATTCAAGGATGCCACCATGGCACTGAGCAGGGTGACAGCCATACTCAGCCAGGTCATTCCACACATCTGCCTGTTGCAGGGGAAGATGGCAGCCCTTCTCAAGCAGCAGTGAGAGGGGGCAGGAAGCACTAGGACCACCGGCACTGATGTTTTGCAGCAGGTTTCCCCCTAGAAACAGCAGATGAGGCACCCACAGGAGGACTTTGGGCACATCTTCCCCCATCTGCAGTACTCCTAGCAGCCCCCTGATCATCACCTGGAGGTAGCAGCAGATCAGGGTCTCCTGATCCACAGGCCACCCCTGGCATCAGCAGCTTGGGCCCTCACTCCTCTTTTGTAGAGTACGTTACGAGTGAGTGGAGTCACCCTACTTCCCCCATCTACTTTTTCTTGACATTCCCCTTCTTCCCATTTGGGGGATTAGGAAGAAGTCCCCATCAACAAGGTGTGAGCAGCATGCCAGAAGGTCAGCAATCTTTGGAGGCACTTCCAGCAATCTGAGGAAAAATGGGAGTTGGTCTCTCCTCTGTGTGGTTTCAGTGAAGCATGGGAAGAACGTAGCACACATGAGCAATGTGAGGATGAAGTCCCACCTTCAAACCTACTATGGAGCAGTAATGCTGGCAGGACAGGCAGGCAGAGTGGGAATCAGCAGGTTTTCAAAAAAGAGCATCAGACCTCTCCTGAGCCCCATTCCTTGGGCCAAGGCAAGGGCAAGTACTGGGCACAGCCCCACCCCCAGACTCATCTCCATGGCCATCAGTGGCAGGTGACCAGGGATAAGCTGGGGTGGAGGGAGCAGAAGTCACTGGACAGGCAGCATCTAATTGCAATTATATTCTGGCAGGTGGGTGAAATGATTGCCTCTGAAGACCTGCCCTTCTCCCTAGAGGAAAGTGTGGGATTGAAGCAGCTGATGGAAATGGTCATGATCAGTTCAAAGTGCCCAATTGTACCACCTTTAGCCAGCAGGTGGTGCCATCTATGTACTATGAACTCAGGGAACAGGTACTGGAGCAGTTGGCAAGGTCAGAGGTAGGGGTGGGACACCGAGGAGAATACCGGATACCGGATGTACCGGTAGCACCATGCATGATGGGCAATGATGGGGCAGGTGGTGCACATGCTCCACCCATTCAAGGATGCCACCCTGACCTTGAGTGGGGCAACAGCCGCACTCAGCCAGGTCATTCTTCTCATCTGCCTGATGAAGGGGAAGATGGCAGCTGTTCTCCCGTAGCACAGAGAGGGGGTAGGGAGAATTAGCTTCTCCCAGAGGTAGATGCTCTAGGAAAGAGCTTGTAGGTGGGGCTGGAAAAGCACTTTGGCATATGGATCCACAAGGTGGTCTATGTTCTGGCCACCATGTGCGACCCATGGGTGAAGGGTAGCATGTCAGCTGGGACCTTCACCCTTATGAAGCATAGGCTAATAGGGTTTGGAAGGCAGAGAGGGTCAGAAGTGAGGAACAGAGTGCGGACAAGAGGGGGAGGTTCTTGAGAATCTTGCGAGAATCTCATGAGAACACCCAATTCTCACAAAACCAGAAAATATCATCCAGAAGCCTATTCTCAATGAGATTTCTGAGAAGGGTGAATTCAAATTTCAGCCCTAGTTAAAACCCTTCTGACTGGAACTAATTTGTTGAGTTGTTTACAACACTCCTGGTCCTTGAGCAGCCTTTGATATTCAGCACACTCTCTCTTTGCTCCAGACACCGGCATGGATGCCAGCAAAAATTGGATTAATACATTCTGATTTATGCTGATCATGTCAGACATCCATTCACACACTCATTCTGGGTCAGAGTATTACATTATTCACTGACCATCTCAGAAATTATGTTGATATATAAATCAACAGGTATGAGCCAGATTAGAATGAACATGAAAATGCTAATAAATGTTATAATAAGAGTTACTAAAAAAAAAAAAAAAATCCTATTATCAGAAAAGCTGAACTAGCCTGCATATAGATCACAATGTGAGCTCTATCTGTATGAGAGGAGAGTGAGTGGTGAAAACAAGGAGAAAGTGCAAGGGAGGTGTCTGGATTGTTTCTCACATTATAGTTAGGGACCCATGTTCACAACATTTCCCTGGTGGCAACAAGGAAAATGCAGTGACCACCCTTAGGACTTACTCCTATAGACTCTGCCTCACCCCCTAACCAACCTCCACCCATGCACCAGCAGTAACAACTAGTCTCCCACTTACTCCCACACAGAGACTTACAGCATAAGCACCATTATAGATCCTTTTATATAATCTTGTTCTCTCATGTACCTGTTCTCAAAATCCTGAATGTCCTTTTCTATTCATCTCCATTCTTCAGTTTTTGAATGATTTGAAGGTGAGGACCTGTGCACAATTAACTTTCTGTTAGAGCTGCAACTGGGTACCCGGCCAGTTGGGCATCTTGTCGTACTTGGGGTGCCTAACTTGCCCTGGTCACTTTCAGGTACCAGTTGGTACCAGCACACTCCTACATTTTGAGTCCCCCTGGGAACAGGGGAACCATTAGGGGGGCACACACAGATGAGAAGAGGCCTCACTCCTTCCCCCTCCCCCCCCTCAGAAAAAGTGGAGCAGGGAAGTTCTTGTTAGGGACCAGGGGTTGGAGCTAGGGAAGGGGTGAAAATCAGGGAGAAGGAAAAGGCTGAGGAAACAGTGGAATGGTGCAGAAAAAGGTAAAGGAAACCTCTCAGCCATTCTCCAATGACCAGAGACTTAATGCTCAGGACAGCATAGGGTATACCGGCCTCAGAGAGCTAAGCAGCTCATCATCAAGGTCAGAAAGGAGGAAAAGAGCGGAGCTGAGAACTAGGGATGGGCGAACAGACCACAGTTCGTGTTCGGCCGTTCGTGTTTGGCCGTTCGTGTTCGACCGTTCGTGTTCGGCCATTTGCTGAGTTCGTGTTCGCCCGTTCGTGTTCACCCGTTCGTGTTCGCCCGTT
>QEPC01005132.1:19694-39267 GCA_003113815.1 Sphenodon punctatus
CCTGCTGTTGGGAACAGTGACTAGCTCAGAAGGTATTGGGAATGGGGGAGGCAGAAAGTTTTGTTTCTTGCTGCGCCCGCCTCAAATCAAGCCCCATTGGCTCCGTGCAGCCTAGCCCATGGCCAATTGCAGACTGCCAAGCCAGTGGTCTGAGGCGAAAAGAGATGGTGATTCGGCAGGCTGGCTGCTACTCGAAGCCACTCTCTCCACCCTCCACCCCTGGTGCCTGGAAGTCTGCTCCTAGCTGAGTCAAATGACTTCCCCCTACATTTGGCCTTCCAGTGACCTGACAGATCACGTTTTAGCCACCCGAACACAACCGAACGCGATCCGAACTTAACGAACTGTTCGGCCATTTCGTCGTTCGGTGTTCAGATCTGTTCGGTGTGTTTGCCATTTCGCTGTTTGGTGTTCGGTTCCGTTTGGTATGTTTGCGTTCAGGTTCGTGTTCATGTTCGGTTGTCCGAACAGGCCGAGTTCAGGCCGAACACCGAACTATTGAGCCGCGTTCGCCCATCCCTACTGAGAACAAGAAGGTACAGTACAGAAGTTACAGGGTAACAGGACCAAATGAGTACAAGACAAGTAAGAGTTGGGAACCAGGCAGATAAAGAACTTGGGCTTAACATGAGGAGAAACCAGACTGAGAAAACCAGGATTTGCCGAGGCAAAGAGGGACACTACTGTAAAGGGGAACTATGAAGGCTGCCAACTATAAAAGAGGACAAATCACTAAGCAAAGAACCAGGAGACTGGGAATATGTAAAGGGGGAAGAGGACACTAACAAGGTATAATGTTGAGTAACTATTCTGATATGTTTTCTGTCACCTGGTGGTCAACATGCAAACAATTAACCATTGTCATAAGCCCCAGGTCCTGTAATGAGCATGATCAGTACATGGTCAGAGTGGTGTCTGAAATCCAAGATGGAAGCTAGCAGTGTGTTGTGGTAGCCTGGGATGAATTCAATGATCTGTTTTCCAGTACACCTTTATAGTGGCTTAGGGACAAATAAAGTAGAAATCTATGAAGGGGGACCACTACTAGCAAAGAATGAAGAGACTAAGACCACATTCACACCTGTGGTAGCGACCAGCCCTACACAGAGTTTGGCTCCGGTAGAAACTATGAGAGCCAAAATCTGCGCAGAGTTACCGGTGTGAAAGCACCCCAACCCCACACCGACTTTGCTGGAGATAACCTGGAAGAGTACAGAGCAAGGTATTCCAGCTCCGTACTCTTCTGGGTGATCTCCAGCAAAACCACATAGGGGGCTTTCACACCAACCAAACTCCACATAGAATTTGGCTTGCGGAGCCAAAAATCTGTGTGCCACCGCAGGTGTGAATGTGGCCTAGGAATATAAAAAGGAGGGGAACAAGGCATAAGTGAGAAGCCAAGAACCTAGTCTCGAATCATAAGGAGGAAACAAAGGCAACTCTATAGGGAGGCTAGGAAGTTATAAAGGGCACAAGACACACATGAGGAAACAGGTAACTATGAAACTGAAGGGAACAAGGTACTAAGCAAAGAACTATAGGATTACAGAATGATAAGGGGAACTCCAATATGCAACAGAACTACTAAGAACACCAGAAATACTAAGTATAAGGCAGCCAAACAGGAATGTAGCTGAAGGGAGTCAAGACTAAACTTAAAAGGGAACAGGTGTGCCATAAGGGAAGGCCAGGCAATACAAAAACAGCAAGGAATCAGAGGTAACAAAAGACACTATAAGGGAGGCAGCAAGTGAGGTGATAGAACAAGGAGAGATCACAAGGAAGGGATGATGCAGGGCAGGAAAGAAGGGCAACGTAGCAAGGAAAGGTGCTAGAAACTAAGCACCAAAAGATACAACCAAGACCAAAGGCTATCCATGATGTGGGCTAGAACCTAAGCAGCAGGGAGGTAGCAATAGATGTTCCACCAGATTGCTGTAGCTCCCAGCCCTCCTTACAAGCAGGCTGGGGCCAATCAGGGATCTAGTGAATGTAGTTACACACAGGACAAAAGAAAGAGAGTGGGGGGGGGGAAGAGAATACAAGGGAAACTCCCCGACTAAAATCGACCAGATTGTGGTGCAACAGAAAGGAAGCCACCACACAGCCCCAGAGACCAAGGGTTCAAGGCTGAGCCATAATGGTTCTCCACTGAGCTGCATGACATATGGGCTGGGGAGAAGCAGTGTGTAGTCAGGTGTCCAACAGAGCACCTGCTGAGGTGAGTCAGCCTGCATTCTGGGTATGTGTGGGGACAATCCTATAATACCCACATTTTAGCACCCCCAGTGGGCATCCAACAGGGTATATGCCGCACCCCCCCATTGGGTACTACATTCAATACCTGCTAGGGTGCCAGAAAATGCAGGTATTACCGGTCGGTAGCTAAAGTGCTACCCAGTGCAGCTCTACTTTCTATGACTTTTCAGGATTAATGGAAATGTTAATAATAATATTCATTGACATTGGGGCTGATCCCATCCCTATGTGCATGCATGCACACAGTTTCCATGCAGCACAACGTTCTGGAAAGGGGGTGCACATGATTCCTGCACTGGTGCGTGAAGGATCTGAAGAGGATTTGATCAGCCCCTCTGACTCTGTGGTCTGTGGTCTGCTCTCTGGTGAACCACTTGTGACTCATCAGACACAGCTCTTCAACAACCTGTTGTCTCCCTGAAATACACAATCTGCTTGTCCACATCCTCTTCCCTGTAACAATCATACTTCGTAAACTCTTCTGGAAATCCTCTCTAGTTTAATCAGCACTCACCACATTACACATCCACAAACTCCTGCCATCCTATAACATGTTTCTCTGTTTGTATGTTGATCCTGGTTCAACGCTTGCCTGCTCTAGGGTTTTGCCTTCATTGCCTATAACTGACCCACATCTACTAGGGATGTGCTAACGCGGTTCGGATGTTCAGAGTTTGGACTGAACTTGGTCTGTTCGGAGGACCAAACTGAACGTCCGAACTGAACTCGAAAATGACCTAACAGTTTGGTCATGTTCGGGTGAGTTCAGGGTGGGAAAAACGTCACTGAAAGGCCCATTCGGGTGGGGAAAATGTGACTGGAAGGGGGAGGCAGCTGAGGAGCAGACTTCCTGGCACCAGGGGTGGAGATCAGGGGTGGTCTCAGGGTCAAATGATAACGATACTGAAAAAAATCTTCAAATTCGGTATCGATATCAGTACTGATAGCGCTATTTCGAATGTTGAACAATGTTCGGCCAAACTGAACTCCACCGAACCAAACAACCGAACCTGAACTCGATTTTTGAACCAAATGACCAAACGGCCAATCATCCAAACCGCATTCTGTTCGCACATCCCTAACATGTACAGCCTGCTGCACATACACTCCATTTCTACCTGTCATCCCTGCCCAGACTTTCTCCCTTTATCTTACCATTCTGTCTCCAGTTTCCCATGGACTGATCTCCTGATTCTGACTTCTGGACTACCTCCTTAATTTACTCTCCATTATCCACCTTGGCTTGACTTATGAGGCTGTCATGTTGCTCTGGTTCTGATCACCTTGCCTATTCCCTGGCAATGCTCATCATACTCCTTCTAACATGCTGCTTGGTACCCACTCCTAGGCTTACCATGACTTCCAATATCCTGACTGAGTCTGGTCCTGTCTATATGACCCATAACTCCATGCCTTGAAGCAGCTGCAATTAATATGATTAACACACTGCTAATCACTATCAGTAGATGTTACCAGCTTCCTGTATGTTTTGTTGGCAAACACACAGCACATTAGGTCTGTTCACATGTTTACTACCCAATTGCTCCTCCTTGTTCATCCACAAATGTTGCAGGAAACCAACAAGGAGAAATTCCTTTCTCATAGCACCTGTTACATCTGGTAGCCAGGGAGGTCTCCTATCAGGAAGGCCACTGGAAACAAGAAGCAAGGCTCACCTGGAGCATGAGAGCAGTAATGGTGGTGGACTACTACCACCAATGTCATTGACGACGCTCCTGGACCCCATCACAATATGTCTCCTGCTCAGGGCCTGCCACACATGCTCCTGGAACTCACTGCTGCCACAAACCCCAGCACTGCTCCTGAGCACAATATAAGCCCTGCATTGGAACTGAAAAGGATAGCTCATTTGTTACCCACAGGTAATTCCAGATATTTTGAATACTGGATTGGATGTCTGATGGGTTAATCATGTACTGGCTAGGCACCCAATTACTTGAAATAAAGCAGATATTACTATTACTGATTTACCAGTACCAATCAGTAAAGGAATCAGGACAGTATGTCAAAAAATCTGTACTGAAAGTTGGAAAATCTGTACTGAAAGCCTGAAATCAGGACAAAAATGGTATTTCAGTACACTGGGTAGCCCTTCAACCATTAATCACGTATCAGTCAGTACCCAATATTACCGGGTCATGCCAAGTACTACAAATTTGATGGATCTACCCATTTTTGTGGGTACATGTTTCAGCTCTAATCTGTACAACTCTGTCAGATGCAGAAGCTACCACATAGCATACATCTGGACAACCAGCTCAGATTCCAGGACAGGAAGCACAGCATGGATTTCCCCTCTATTTCCTGTTACATCTGGTGACCGACAGTATCTCTGTATGTTTCAGAGGCTGCACATTCCCTTCAGCAGTAAGTGTTAAATGGCCTTTTTGAGTATTACTGAGTATACGTTTGTGAATGACAGCTCACATGCTCAGAGAGGTGCACTACACTGAAGACATTGCAGTTTATTTTATTTTCAAGAGACAACATAATTATTCAGCTCATACTGTCAACCATGTAATAAAATGGATCTTTCATTAGCATTCAGTTCTAAGAACTGCCATTTTATGACGGCAACATGCTCCTAGACGACCTGGTTGTCTCACGAGAGTCTGGAAAAAAATATATATAGACATTTTATATCTGTAAAATATCTGTGTCAACAATTATGTCTGCTTCACTTCTGGCTGGTTTTTTTTATAGTTCTAATTAATTATTTAGACTTCAGTATGTTCAAAGTATTTTTTATCTTTGATTTTTATTCTTTTACTCTTCAACTGTCACACCTTTTTTGTCACCGCATCAAAGCTGTTTCGACTTATAATTTACAGTCAACATAGCTAGGGATTTGGTGCTGGCGCTAGCCTACAATTTCATTCTTCCAATGCTCAGTCACCTTTAAATGCCATTCAGTTTCTCTGAGCCCAATCCTACAGTCCTCACTCAGGCAAAACTAATGCTGTTTGCACATGACTTTGCAGGAGACAATGAAGCATAGAGGTACAGGAAAGCAGATCTCCTCTTCAGCTCAGAAGTTCACATGCCCTATAACAAATGGGTGGAGGTAACAACACGAGAGAGGAGCAGGGAGCTGGGAATGCAGAGGCCAAGTACTTACCTGCCACCTGCTGCCAGGAGCTGAGTCGGGGCGGAGCCTGCACCCTGCAAGGGAGATAAATGGACAGTTAGCCCACGGCCATACCGTAGAGAGGAGTGGGGAGCCAGGAACGCAGAGGCCAAGTACTTACCTACCACCTACTCCTGGGAGTTGAGTCGGGGCGGAGCCTGCACCCTGCAAGGGAGATAAATGGACAGTTAGCCCACGGCCATACCGTAGAGAGGAGTGGGGAGCCAGGAACGCAGAGGCCAAGTACTTACCTACCACCTACTCCTGGGAGTTGAGTCGGGGCGGAGCCTGCACCCTGCAAGGGAGATAAATGGACAGTTAGCCCACGGCCGCGCCATACAGAGGAGCGGGGAAGGTCCGCGCACACAAGGGCCACGCACACAACGGCCGGGAACACCCTTTTGCGCACCCTTCGGCGTACCCAGAAGCAGGAGCACGGGTGCTGTTGGAGAGGTTTTTGTACCTGGCCAAGGACTTTGTTTTAGTGTTTCCACCTACTTTATTATGTTGTATGGTCTATGAGGGAGGATGGGCAGCCCAGTTTACTGTTCCTCGATTCAGTCATTGTCCACTGTGTCTTGGTTAAGTGTTTTTTTAGGGAGGGCTGGTTTGAGGGCTTTCAACGAGCATTGAGCTGTTTACCGTGAGCCTCGACTGGGGGCTTTGTAGCCGTAGGATTTCCTAGCTTTCCACTTCTTGGGGCTTTTATGTAGTATGGAAAAGAAGAGGGCTCAGGAACCCTCTTTGCTTTCTCCCAAAAAAGTTGTTCCGTCCAAGTTTACTAGGAATTCAATGCTTGAGGGATTAGGTGGAGTTTTTCTACTGCCGATGTATTATGTATGCATCGGACCCTGAGGAAAGAGATGCGGGGGGTGAGATCACCCCACCTCAGGTTTCAACCTTGTCCAACCAAAGGGACAATTCTGACTGCCCCCTTCAGGATGCTTCCCCTAAGGACTATTTGCTTTATCAAACAGGCCTAATTGCTAAGATGGTGGAGGTGCTTTTTGCAGGTATCAAAGACTTGGCAAATTCCTTGGCTGTGGTCAAACATCAATTGGGGAGGATTACTGATCAACTTACGATTTGTGGGGACTCACTTGAGTCAGGGCCGCCTTGACAGAGGAGTTAGTCTTCTATGCCTATCGGGCCTCAGAGACGTACTTTCTCCAGCCAGCTCAGGGATTTTGCCCATAGTAAGCCTTTTGTCAGGACTAAGGAGATTTATTTATTTATTTATAGGGAGGGATTACAATGGGGCGGTGTATGCCTGGGACAATCCAAGGTGGGTAGCATGCCACCTGACTAATTTGTTGAGGAAAACTGTGAACCCTGAGGATATCATTGGGATGGAATTATTATGCAAGGGATCCTGGTGCTACAGGATTAAAGTAAGTTTTGCAGGGCAACAGTGGGTGCTGGATATTTTTAAGGCCAGGAAAACCTTGTCCCAGTGGGGTATTTCGATGGATAGAGTTTGGACCTGGGATGAGGATCATAAGGATAGCTTTAGAAACACCATCACTGAGGATTCTACCTTATCTTTTCAACAGGTCCCACTGGACTCCCAGGTCGCTTATCCTCCCACCAAGAGCAGCAAGGTGGGAGGTGGTGAGAGGAAGGAGGTACAGATTTGCCCCAGTTGCTGGACTTGGATGTGGCTCACTTGCCACTGAGCCAACCTATGGAGTTCCAGATGGCAGAGGATGCCCTTCCCATTGTCCATCAGGTTTCCGATAACCAACAACTCATTTTATGGGAACAGACCCCCGATAGTTCCCAGGGGGGACTTGTCCAGGGGGACATGGTAACTAAGGCTTCTCCCAATACTTTGCCAGTGATACTCACTAGGAAGGTGGGGATGATTCTCATGGGGGATGGGGATATGGGGAATTCTGCACAGATTTGTGAGCTTCTCCAACGGCTACCCAGTATTGACCAGGACCAATTTCTAGCAAGGTTAGCAAGGATTCATCAGCTGATGCAGGTCCCTGAAAGGGTCTACATGGCCCCCCAGGTAGGGAGTGGTGTTATGGGGTGACAGTATGGAGAAGCTTAGTTTGGATTGGACAGCAGTTAGGGCATTGGAGCCTGAGGAGCAGGGCTCTCCGTTGCCTACTAGGAATGATAGGTTGAGCAAGGATTCCCTTTGCCAGTCAAAATTGATAGATATAGAGGTTAAGATAGAAATACAAGGAAGGAATGTGGCCATCCCAGATATGGAGTTGCCCCCCATAGAGCTGAATGTTCCCCACTGTTGACTGGGGAATTCAGGTTCCCTGTTGTGTTCTCAATCTCCCCCTTGGGGCGAGGGTCCCAGTGGGGTTTTATCCATAGCATGCCCCGAACCCAGCCATCATACTAATCAGTTATATCTTAATTTATTGTCCTGGAATAAAACGGGGGTACGGCCATTATTATATGACCAGGATTGGTTAGATTCTTTAAGCGGATTTGATTTAGTATGTTTTCAGGAGACGTGGTTAAAGGGGGGTGGACCCTGTATCCATTGTAGGGTTCAAACTTTTTGTGCATGGAGGATCCAAGGTTGGGACGAAAGGGTCAGATTTCGGGGGGTCTGGCATTTATGCTTAAGACCTCTAGCTTGGGAAGCCTGACCCCTTTGGGTACAGCAAGATTGGAGTATCAGGCAGGTATCCTCCGATAGCGAGATGCCATTCCTGAGTTGTATGCAATTTTCAACGTATATATTCCTCCACCCTCGTCACCGTATTATCAGATGACGGTTTGGCAGGCCTTGGAAGATGACATACTGTTGGTAGAGGGGTTATACCCCTGTGCCTCCCTTATTCTCATGGGTGATTGGAATACTCATTTATTATTATTATTATTATTATTATTAACAAACATTTATATAGCGCCAGCAGTGTACCTGGAACTTTACAAAGTAATAAAATTGACACGGTCCCTGCCCCTAGGGCTTACAATCTGAGAGACAGGAGCTGGGTGAGAGACTTAGGAAGGGGAACAGAGGGAGAGCCAAGGGGTCTAACATTCATGAAGATGCGAGGTCTCAAGTGCACGTACTTGGCTTGGTTACGAGAGGTTTAGAGGCCCCGGGTGGGCAGATGTCTAATTCCCCATTGATTAGGTTAATCCATAAGTTTGATCTTGTTGTCCTTAATCAGGATTCCTTTTATGACCCCTTTGGAGTCATAAAAGGAGTCTCCTTTAAACCTTACATTGACTCTGTGGCCAAATCCTGCCGATTTGCTCTCCTCAACATTGCCCGCATTCGCCCCTTTCTATCTGTCTCCTCGGCCAAAATCCTTGTTCATGCCATGGTTATCTCTCGCCTCGACTACTGCAACCTCCTCCTTGCTGGCCTCCCTCGCTCCCACCTGTCCCCCCTTGTGGCGATCCAAAACTCTGCCGCCAAGGTCATTCACTCTGCCCGTCGCTTCGACCATGTGACGCCTCTCCTCCTCTCCCTTCACTGGCTCCCCCTTCCTGAACGTATCCTGTTCAAACTCCTGGTTTTCACGTTCAAATCGCTCCATGACCAAGCTCCCCCTTACCTCTCGGACCTAATCGCCCTACGCGCTCCTGCGCGCGCTCTCCGCTCTTCCGCTGTCCCCTCCCTCGCTCTCCCTCGCTTCTCCTGCTCGCCCAACCGCCTTCGTCCCTTCTCCCTCGCTGCCCCGCATGCCTGGAACTCCCTCCCTGCCGACGTCCGCCTCGCCTCCTCCCTCCGCTCCTTCAAATCCCTCCTCAAGACCCACCTTTTCCATGCTGCCTTTCCCAATGCCCTCTAGTCTTTCCCCTTGCTCTTACTGTCAGCCCTCCTCTGCTGACTGCTGCTACCGACCACCTTGTAACCAAGCCAAGTACACGCACCTGAGACTTCGCATCCGCCTGAATGTTTGTTTGTCTTCTCCCATGTCTCTCCCGCTGTCCCCTCTCCTTGTCTCCCCCTCCTTGTCTTTTAGATTGTAAGCCACAGGTAGGGACCGCAGCTGATTATATGTTCTGTACAGCGCCAGGTTGTTACTGGCGCTTTATAAATGTTTAATAATAATAATAATAATAATAATAATTCACCTTTTTGGGTGCCCAGGGGAAGAGCAAAGTGGACTTGATACTGGTTCAAGCATCTGAGCTGGGGATGTGTGAGCGGGTGGATCTTCTTATTAGACCCGAGAGCGATCATCTGGCCTTGTCAACTAAGATACAAAGATCAATAATAGGTAGGAGTGAGCCAGACCCCTCAGATAAGGATAGGGGAGTGAGGAAGAGATTTTCTCTGTGGAACTCATTCAAGAGATCAATTATCTGAAAAATTCGGAAAAGGTCGTTCAACGTGTAACTATGATGGCGGATACCATTGATTTTGCTATACTGCTATCAGCTTATGATGAACTTTTGCTGGCTGTTAGGGCATCCTTAGTTATTACTCATAGGAAGTGCTTCTATACCCTTAGGAGTCAGAATCCGTGGTATGACCAGGAATGTAGAAGTGTGAAAAAACGATTGATATTTTTAAAAAAGAGGTGGGCTAGAGCCCCATCAACATAGTCAAGGAAGGACTTTATTGATAAGAGGGGCCTTTATACTAGGATGTTAAAGGATAAGAGGAGGGTTTATTATTTGCACCAATGGGCCAAGATGGCTGTTGATGCCTCTACAGGGAATATGGGGGAGTTTGGGGCCTCCCTAAATAAAACAATCAAGCCAAGGGGGAGAACTAGTGGGCAGGTTCCTACGAGTACCCAATGGGTTGAGTTCTTTGGGGACCTCTACGAGGATCAAGAGGTGGTATTTGCTGACCTACCCAGTGGGGAACCCGGGGTATCCCCATGGGGTTGGAGATTGGAGGATTTTTCAGAGATTAAATTAACCGAGCTGTTTATGGGACTTAAACTCAACAAGGCCCCACAACCGGACCTTATTACAGCAGAAGTCCTCCAGGTGGTCCCAAGTTGATGGGCTTCGATTCTCAGTAAAGTGTTTTATGCGGCGACCGGGGCTGGGGTAATCCCCAAGTCCTGGATGCAAAGAATTATAGTCCCTATTTTTAAGAAGGGGAAATCCCAGGACCCGGCCTGCTATCGGTCGATTAGCTTATTATCTATAGTGGGAAAATTGTTTGCTAAAATGCTTTCCAACTGACTCGAAACTTGGGCTAATATAAATAAGATCATTCCCAATGAGCAGTTCGGCTTTCACTCGGGTCACTCTACTACGGACTGTTGTTTTGTCCTCCATCATGTTATCTACAAATATCAGAAGATTAGAAAAGGGAAGTTATATTTGGCCTTTGTAGATCTCAACAAGACCTTTGACTCAGTGCCCAGAGACCGCCTGTGGGCTAAATTAAGGTCTCTGGGTATTGATGAAACCCTGCTATCAGTAATTCATGGTCTGTATTCAAATAATGTAGCAAGGTTAAGAAACATCGAGACCCAAACCCTGACTGAGGCCATTCCAATCAGGAGAGGGGTATGTCCGGGGAGCGTTTTAGCACCCCTGATTTTTAACCTCTACCTTTCAGATCTCCCCATGATTCTGTTAAGGGAGAATACCCACCCCCCAGTAGTGGGAGGTGTACGTTTGGGTTGCCTCCAGTTTGCTGATGATGTAGTTTTTTTAGCCCAAACCGAAGCTGGCATTAAAAGGGCCTTGGAGGCATTCCTTCAATACTGTGAACTGAACGGAAGGGTGCTGAATATTCAAAAGACCAAGATTATGGTGATGGGCAAAAGAAAACTTCCCTCTAGCTCGAAAACAAGGGCTGGAAGGATAGGGTTAGTTAGCTCCTTTACTTATCTGGGAGTGACTCTGAGCAACCATGGTACTTGGAATCACCATATTCTGAATAGGGCTGCTATTGCTTTATGAGCAGCCCGTGCCTTGATTAAGGCTTATAAACTTTCTAGTGGGGTGCATGTGTCGACTTTCCTGGAAGTATATGATGCAAAAATTCTGCCTATGTTGTTATTTGGGCTGGACTTCATTCCGTTTGCCGACACGTCTCCCCTTGATAGGGTACAGAATTGGTTTTTTAGGCAACTTCTGGGTGTACCTGTGAGTGTTTCCGGTGTCATACTTAGGGCAGAATTGGCTAGGACCGCGATAGCGTCCTTGGCTAGGAAAGCCTATGCGAGATATTGGGTAAGATTGCAACTACTGAATAAGTTTAGTGTGTGACCGACGCATGCAATTGCATACTATAATAAAGTACATTTAGAACAGTAACTCTTACTCCCAGAACTATACTTCTGTTAGAGATGGCTGCTGAAATAAAATTAAATCACTCTTTTCTTGGATGCAAGAGGCAACCCTCTACATGTGATGTCAAAGAAAGCCACACACACAAAAATATTTGGAGGATTCAAGAAATAATGAATGGTTATAAAAACCTCCTTAAAGTAAAACCATAACATTTCCCTGCCATTTTAAACTTCAATGATAAAAAAAAAAGTTCTCATCACCTCTCTACAGAAAAGAAGAATACTTTGGCTTCAATTTAGCTGGTGTTTGCCCTTTGTTCCTTATAAATCATTGCCTATGCCAAAAAAGTAATGATGACATAAGAAATGATTAACAGAAGCCTTTTGGCCTATAAAAGTAAAGGTGTTTTAATTACTTGGAGGACTTTGGAACTTTACAGCAATTTGGGAAAATTAACTTCTGTACCTTTGCATCTTTCTCATGAAATTCAATTCAATTCAATTTATTATTATAAATGTATGTACTGTCAAGTATTATGTAAGACAATATATTACAAAAAGTGAAACAGATACATAAACTAGAAGAGAAAAATCTATGAAAACATCAAAAAATCAAAGAAAATAATAAACACTTTAAAATACAAAAATATAATTAAAATAATACAAGAGGTGATGAAAAACAGGTATCAGGCAACAGATATACTTAATATGGGTAACCTGGACCTGACTTGTCTGGTTTTAAAATCAAACAAGACAAGATTTAGAATAACCCTTGAAACTTTGCTTTGAAAGAGCCAAATTAATTGGTCCCATTTATTATATAATAATATAGAATTTATTTATGGCCATAGGCCAAACACACTTTAAACAATTTATTGAAAAAAAATGAACTTTCTTCAATAGAGGCTAGAACTAGATTCTCTTAGCTCCTGATAGAAAGGGCACTCCATAATTATAATGCAGAGTGTCTTCAATTGCACCCATCTGCATTCAATTGCACCAAATATAAAATCTGTCCTAGGAATACCCAAATGTCTTCCCAAAAGAAAATGGGTGGGCATTTTTTCATAGTATAACCTGCACAAGGCAATCTGAAGTTTACATTTAATTTCCATAGTTAGATAATATTGCACACCTCTGTCAAGCTTCCACAAACAATATTAAGGAGCTCTTCTAGAATAACAAACAGCAGCAATACCCTCTTGAAGAAAAATATCTCTAAACCTTTGTCCCACTAGAGATTTTTCTCAGGGGAAAAAGAAGCAATTGCCATCATAAAAGTAATACCCCAAGCCATAGACAATGAGTGCTCAACAGAATCTGTGTGGGATTTAGTTGGTCTGAAAGTCCCCCTGCGCGGCTTTGCCAGCAAACACACGCAGAGATACAGAGCAGGAAATAAAGCTCTGTATCTCTATGTGTGTTTGCCGGGCAAGCCATGTGGCGTGGGTGGGTGGGGGCTTTCAGACCGGCCAAACCCCGCGCAGATTCTGGCTGCCACAGTCTCTCGCAGAGCCAAAATATGCATGGGGGAGGTGGTGTGAAAGCGGTCAAAGTCTTAAAAGACCCAGGGCTATACCTAAAATCACTAGCTTTTTCCATCAAAGAGTTCTATTTAAAGAATCAAAAGAGTCTGTAAAATTTATAAAAGCAAGGTATAAAGCAGACTTATGTACCTTAGCATACGTACATTTTAAATATTGCAAAGTAAAGATATGATCAGTAATAGAATATCCTGCTCTGAAACCTGCTTGTTCCTGATGGAGAATGCTGTTAGTCTCACTTAATTCCAAATTCATTCAAATGTCATTGAAGATTTAAAGGTATTTTTTCCCCAAGGTCCTGTTAAAATCAAGGGTAGTAGAAGGCCTCAACTTCAGATTCTGTTGTTATTCTAAGTAAATCTCTTCTGTAAAGTCATTCTCAACAGCAGGTATTTTTAAATGAGCAAGGATATGGAGTGGGGTGTCCGTGGACACACTGTGGCTCTTCTGCAGAGCACCCATGCAGGTGGAGTGTGTGGGGAGCAATTCGGGGTGGCTTCCAACGTGGCTACCACAGCCACAGAGGCAGCTACCACACACTCCCCATTGCATGGGGGAGGGAGAAGTGTGCCAGGCTGGTTTTTGCAAGTGATATGTCCTGGGTGTGAGCGATGGGGAACCTGGGCTCTCCAGCGCTCCTGGCCAGTTTTTGTGACTCAAACAAGCTCCTTCTCACACTCACAGCTCCTATTAGTGGTGGACCTGTCTGCTGTTGTGTTTGGCTTCCGCCATTCATAATGAAAGAGGCGCGTGGCCTGTCATTGCCACACATCCATTTGTCCTGCCCCGCACAGAGCACTCTATATTTTCAGGCAGTCCTCCCTGTGTGGTCATGAGTGGGTGCTCAGAGTGCATCTGGCCACTCCACATCCAGAGGGCAGTCGGGTCCATGGCTCCTGAGAAGAGCTGCACTGAATATATTTTAAAAACCTCGCAAGTGTTTCCGAGGTTCCAAGTGCCGAGAATGAGTTCCATGAACAGGTACTCTGAAGCTCACAGGAGTGTGAATCTGGCCACTCCACATTCAGAGGACAGTCAGATCTGTGGCTCCTGGGTAAACCTGCAATGAATATATTTTTAAAAAAAAACAACTTTCACGTGTTTCCAAAATTCAAAGTGCAAAGGCCGAGTTTTAGGCCGCCATTTGGAACTGGTACCGAGGACCTGGAAATCAGAACTCCGGAACTCAGAAATCCTCATAACCCAGAACCTCAGAAATACTCGGCGCACAAACCAGCACGAGCATATGGAACCCCCCCCAAAAATACACCACAATTAACCAGAAAGTATCCCCCCATGCCCCAGATGGATACATCTTGGCAAACCCACAGCAAAAGTGCCAAACCCACAGAATTAGTGCCAATTCTGCCAAACCCAAAAGTGCAGCCCCCAACTCCAAGCCAAAATACTTAGATACCGCAGTGTAACACACAAAGCCAAAGTCACCAAAGAGATTGAAAAATGTCCATGTGGTCACTTTCATTTTGCCCCTGGCAGCAATTTTAAAAATGCCTGTACTTGTCCACCTCTCACCTTTCCCCTCCCATTAGGCCCATGCCTACCAAATATGGCACTAAATTTAGTTTCCTAGCTCTGAGAAGGTCAGATCAGGGGTTGGGTCACTCTGATCATGTCAGGGGTCCCAGACCTCCCAGTGCCTGGCCAACAACACAGCCACATGCAGCTCAAAGAAAAGCATGCAGATCCATCACTTCATTAAGGGTAATGAGCTTTCTAAGAACTGGACCTGATCCTCAGAACTGGGTGATTCTGAACTGAGGACTGTGATCCTCTGTATAATCTGAAAAAAATAATAATTGAATACCGAGTTTCAGCACTATTCCTGGGTGGCCATGCGGGGTAGAATCTTGTTTGAAAACACCCACTGACAGGCCATTACTTTGTCCATTTCCCCAAGGTCTGATCAACACATCAGACTGTGAAGCCTCTAGTGTTTTAACCTTTGATTACAAGAGATGTATCTTTGTTTCTTTCCTGTAGCAACAAACTACCAGATAATTAAATGTAGAGGCGTAAAAAAGTGAAACCTCAAAGCTAAACAGGCTAAAGCCTCATTATCATCTTACAATGTATTGTATATTATTGTCATGGATGGGCCTTGAACCCATGGCATGCTGGACAGCCTGTTCAGCACCCTGCACCACCTGGTGGACTGATGATGGTGTTGGGTTTTCCCCCTTCTGTCTCTCTTGTGTGCTTGTTCCCTATGTGTCATGTCCCTTCCCAGCTGTAGCCAGTTACTCTAGTCCTGCCTCCCAGCTTCCTGTTTGGCCACAAGAAGTATTTAAGCCTTGGTGTGGCCACAGGAAGCTGGTAGAGCAATGTCTCTTACCCCCTTTCCATTCTTGTCTGTTGTGTTTAAGGTGTACTAGTGTAGTGCGAGTAAACTCCAGTTCCCTTGTGCATGTTTGAGTCCTGTGTGTGCCCCCCCAGCTACATGTTGTGAGACTGAGTCTTGTGTCCACCTGCATGTTCTGTATAAGGTGAGTGTTTGCCCTGCCCCTCCCTTTGGCCTTGTGTTTGGGGTCTTGGCTACCCCCTCTCATGCTTGCTGGTCCCCCTTGTCTTGTGCGTGTCCCATGCTTGCTGGTCCCCCTTGCTTCCAGGGTACTGGTTAACCTGCCAGCTTCCCTGCCTTGAGTATCCTGGCCTGTACCCTTGTGGCTGGGTTCTTCCTAACTCCCCTTCCACTGGTTAACCCTGTGAAGTTTCCCATTTGTGGGATCCTATCTCCCTTCCCTGTGGTAGGTTCCCCCTATGACTCTGGACCCTGGCCTCAATGATGAGTCGCATGTCTTCTTAGACCAGTGTGCCTGGTAAAGATGCTGAGTGCATAACCTCTCGGGTATGAGAGAGCGACTGAGAAGTTTCAGGGGTTTGCCTTGAGGACACCCTTCCCCCCCTGTGCCCGGGCCTTGATTCCTCCCACCTTGTTTCCCTCTCCCTGGCTCCATCCCCTGGAGCCTGATAGTCCTGGCCTTCCTTCTCCCTCCTTGTCCCCTCCACAGTTCCATGTCCCGGAGCCTGACAATTATCTACTGAACAACAGAAAGCTGCAAATCAGAAGAGGTAAAGTGTGGATGAGAATTCACAGTTTATCACAATACAGTTCGTTACCATTTCTGTACCTAGCTTGTACTTAGGATAAATTGCACATTAAATCTAGTAAATGCAGAGCTAATTAGTCAAGCTACACTACAAAACAGAAACAATTCTGTCACCTGCTTTTTCAATTATAATGGCTGTTTGTGTATGTGTATACATAAATGTATGTGTGGACCTGTGTTATAAGATACAACTCTTGCTCGAATAAAGTTACTGTGTAACAAATTAGCAGAGCAGACTACCTAGGAACAAGTCTTCCAAGTTTATGATTGCCATTAAAACAAAGTATATGGATATCCCATTTTGCATAAGGCCATAGGTACTGAAAATTTAAGCAGCATGTTTCTTTTCTAGTTGAATGTTTTACTCCATTGTTTTATATAGTTGAGGTCACCTAAAAGAAATCACAACTGCCCAATAAAACACTTTATTCTTTCCTTTTTTATATGTATAAGCAAAAAGTTACACTGGAAAAAAATGGACAAAGTAATTTCTGGTTAAAAGTGACAAAGAGTGACTCATTATTAAAGTGAGCAACTTCATTTTACTTCACCCATGCAATAAAAAAATATGTAGCATATCCAGAGCCAAAATAAGAGTGCAAGAGTAGTGTGGAATACATAGACTTGCAATCAAGGAACTCGATTTTGCCTTTCAGCACATCTCTCTGACATGGAGGGCTTAGTAAGTGTAGTATGCTCTAGGAGTGTCTTGTTCCTGTGGGTGGCCAAGCACTACATTTGAGGGATGAATCCTGCATTGTACATAGCAAACATATCTGTTGAAAAGTGTAGAGCACAGTTTGCATTTTAAGATCTTTCATATTTAATCACTTTGGCCATGATCCAAATCTCCTGCACTCAGCAAGCACCCTGTGTGTGTAGAGGACAGAGGACTATGTGGGAATCATGTGGGTTACCACATGTGTAAGTGCAACCAAGCCTGGCAACACAACATGAATGTGCTTTGTGTGTGCGCACACATCACCTGGTCACCACACGCAGCCCTGCACAGTGGCTCAATAGCCTTTGGGGATGTGGTCTTTGTCTCCATATCCTGTACTTGCTTCTGTCTGAACCGTCACTTTCTTGAATAAATTCCTTTTTGATTTAGCATAAACTACATTTTTAAACTAAACAAGTGCTGCATATTATATCTAGCTAGTACTTCTAACATTCCAAGTACTTTACAATCCTTAACAAATTTAACCTCACATTAGCCCTGAGAAGCAGGTCGTTGTTTCCATTTTACAGATATAGAATTGAGACTGAGGGATAGTGACTTGCCCAAAGCCACCTAGAAAATTCATGGCAGGGATGAGATTTGGAACCTTATCTCCCAGGACCAATTCTAACAATTGAAATGCTACTGATAAAAGATAAGATAAGGAGTCGTGTGGGGTGTGATGTCATCAGAAGTGACATACTTTCTGGGCCGGAAGTGACATGGTAGGTGGAACTGACATAGAAGCGTGTAATGCTTGCGGGTAGGAGGTGGAAGCCAAAGGATCCCGTTTCCTTGACCCTGCAAAGTCCTTACATGTAATTAGAGATTCGCTTGTGCTTCAGGGTGGGGGGAGCCTTTGGCTGAGGCAGGGTTCGAGCTTTGTAACCTGGGTTGGTAGGCAGGCGGGCAGCGTGGTATGAGAGGCAGTAGGGCAGGCGGGCTTAGGCAGGCTTTGAGCTAGGCAACCTGGGCGGGCAGACAGGCAGTGTGGCATGAGAGGAAGGCTGGAGGGCTGAGGCAGGCTTTGAGCTAGGCAACCTGGATGGGCAGACAGGCAGCATGGCATAAGAGGCAGTACGGAAGGCAGGCTGGAACCTTGGCAGGGCACTCAGATTGGCTGGCGAAGACTGTGCAGAGAGAGAGAGAGATTGGTGGGCCGAGATCATCTAGCCAGAGACTGGCTGGCAGGCTTACAGTTTGTTTCCAAAAATGCTGCCACCCTGTGTCATGTGGTCAGATAAGCCTGCCGAAGCTGTCTAGTATGAGAGAGGGGGGGGCAGGGTAGACACAAGGCATTGGGAGGGAAGGAAAGCACCTCAGCAGCAGTATCCCTAGCCCAGATTGAGGAGGCGGAGCCCCATCCCAAGACTATCCCTGGCATGGGATGGGTGTGCCACTGCACCATCAAGCCTTGTCCAGGGGCAGCTCAGGGAAACCCAGCAGTGGAAAGTTCACCTTGGTGAACAACAAGTGCTCCACCAACTTGTCCCCCAGTCTCCGGTGGTGCAGGGAGCAAATGTCCCCCACCATAGAGAACACCCGCGTACTGGGGACACTCGTTGGTGGGCAGGACTGTATACCCTTGGCCACTTTCGACAGGGCCAGCCACATGTTGGCTTTGCCGCCCCAGTAGGCCAAGGGATCGCTCTTGGGATCGATGCATGGCTCCTTCTCCAGGAAGGTCTCCACGGCTGCTGAGGCACCTTCTAACTCCCTCTGGTAGCTTTGCCTGTGCACCACCACCATCACTGCCCTCAGCCACGCTGCTGGCCCTATTGTTGTGGGGGACCCCATGCTCCCCAGAGTGACCTGCACATAGGCCAATATGCTTCTTCTGCTACTTCCAATAGGGGTGCTGCTGCTGCTGCTGCTGCTGGTGCAGCTACCGCTAGGGCTGGGGGCAGGAATAGACCCAGCTGGCTGGAAGGGGTGGCTGATTCCACTCCCACCAACCCCAGGGGTGTCCTGCTGCATAGCCCACTATGCCTGCCAGACCCTGTTCACGAGTGCACCCTTTCAGCAGCCATAGAGTGCTCTCTGGCATGCCATGCTGCCCTTGACCCTGGGGTTCAGCATTGTTGTCTGCACATATTTCTCCCGCTGCAGGAGCTCGTCAAAACACACCTTCAGCCCTGCCTTCAGCTTCCACGCCAGGTCAAGCACCACATTGGCCATCTTCCTGCCCTGAGGGCCACAATCCCGTCCCCTGAGAATTTTGTCCACCTCCTGTAGAGACTCTGGAACAGAGGGGTCACCTGACTGAGGGTGGCAGTGGAGCTGCTCATGGTCTCTGTCACAACCAGGAACGGTATCAACACAAAGACTATGTGAGACAGGATCTCCCATTCCACCCTGTAGTACCCTTGAGGTGCCCCACTGTCCATCACCAATTGAACCTGATGCAGGGTGTCTTTCTGCTCAAGAAGCCGTTTGAGCATCAGGAAGGTGGAATTCCACCATGTGGAGACATCCTGAATGAGCTGGTGTACTAAGGAGCCTTGTTCAGCCTGCTTCTCCCAGAGGAGCTTGGTGCCCTTCACACTTCAGTTAAAGAACCCCACCAGCTTCCTGCCCCACTC
>QEPC01005132.1:61315-80350 GCA_003113815.1 Sphenodon punctatus
AAACAAACAAACAAATAAATAAATACTAGGGATGGGACACCCGGGAGAATACCGGATACTGGATTTATCAGTATCGAATCTCCCCGGTATCGGATTTACCGATATTGGCATACAGGCATACTGGCATACATTGGGCAGTTTACCAGGTTTTTTACATTGCGACCATGGAAGTCAATGACTGCAATGTAAAAAAAATGGTAAAGCAGCCAGTGTTAAAAAAACGGTATGCTGATACCGGTGATTGTTGGATTATCGGATTGATCTGATGTACCCAATTATCTGGTGTATCAGATTTATCTGATACCGATATTCCCACCCCTAATAAATACATACAATGAGGGCTAGGGAGGATTTTTTATGTGCAAGCACCACAGTTCTGTAAACACAACCTGACAAGCAGAGCTCTCACACAATGGAGAGAAAAAACCTGGTCCTCCTTGTAAAGGGTTTCAGTGCCCTCCCCCAGAGTCCCTCTGATTGTGATTTCTCAATGCCTGCTGCCTCCCACAACCAGAGTCCCATGAGAATGCTGGGACCTGCTTGTGCTGCTCATTGGCCAGGGATACATACATTCGATACATATATCAGATAATGATCCATCCATGACAGAGGTGTAGTTGATGGGTGGAGGTGGGTGTGTGTCTGTGTAAAGGGACACACACACCGTGCCAAAACATCTGCGCCCATCAGTGTAAAAAAGGCTATAGTGTATCTGCAGGTAAACCTCCTATTTTTTGATACTGACATTTTGCCTGTTTAAAGACTGCCAGATCAGACTCTTAGCACATATGAAATGTGAGTAGTTCTATTAAAAGCATTGTGATTATTCACTCAAGTAACATTAAGTACTTGCATGCTTATATGCAGGGCTTTAGTTACAACTACCATAAAAAAAGATGTCCTAGCCTTCTGAGGTAAATCCATTAGAGAAAACATTGAAGACAATATGCTAATAGGGTGGTTTGCATGTTCTCATTTAATACAATGTCATCAATGTGTCTGGCACTCAACAGTCATTATTAGAGACATGTCCCTGTTCCAATGGGTTTACAATCTAGAACGGATCAGAGAGGGGAGACAACATAGGGAGGGAGACATAGGGAGAGAGAAGAATACATTCATGTGCTTAGCCAGGGGTATTGCTAGGTCAAAATGTGCCCTGGTGTAAAAGATTGTACTCCCTAATCCCATACCCACCGTGGATGGAATCAAATGAGACAATAGCCCGCAGGAGACTGTGTTCGGTCTGTGCAGCCACCAACCACATGGAAGGAAACAGGGGGGATGCGGAGGGAGAGAAAGATGGGAAAAGGGGAGAGATGGATGGATGGGTGTGTGGGACTATATGGTGGGAAAGAGACTGGTGTGTGGATTGATGTAGGGATGGAGGGAAAATAGGGTGTACTGATAGATGGAGGAATGAGGAAATGGATGGGTGGAGAGAGGTTTGTGAATGAATGATACATGGGGTGGAGCTGTTTTGGGGAGTGGCAGGATGGAGAGGGGATGGGGATGGAGGAAAATATGAAGATGGGTGATGAAGAGTTAGTGGGAAGGAGGAGTGTGATAGAGTGGGTAGGTGTATGGAGGAAGAGACATTTGCCCACATTTTGAAGAGAACCCCATCTCCCCAGTTGCAGTGCTGAGAGTACACAAGCATCTCTGACACGGGGCACAAGAGTTCATATATGGCCTCTTCTCTTCTGGAGTTGGGGTGGGGACTGGGAGAGAGGAGGGATGGTTAGCTGAGCCCATAGCCAGAGCCCCCACTGTTCAGCTCAGAACCTACCCATCAGATTGCTGGAGCACAGGATCCCAATGCCCCCTCCCTTTCTACTTTGTTTGGAGGCTTTCCCTGTGTTCCAGATGTGGAGCCAGTAACAGCTGGGAGTTCCCAAGCTCCAGTGCATGGAGCAGCCAAGAGTTCCCTAGGTGACTTTACTGGCAGGCTCCATCCCAAGAGATACCCTACTGGTAGTCAGTGTCAATGTGGGATGGGATTCCCTGGCCCAGGTACTCAGAAGAAAATAGGGATGTGCGAACGCGGTTCAGACGTTCAGAGTTCGGCCTGAACTCAAATAGTTTGGTCAACCGAACCAAACTTCCGAACTGAACTCAAATTCAACCAAATTGTTCGGTCGAATATGAACCAGTTCAGAAGGCCAAAAAAAACCTGTTTCAAATGTACAAACTTGGTTTGGAAGTTCAGAATTTGATCGAACTCAAATAGTTCGGTCGACCGAACCAAACTTTTGAACCAAACTCGATTTTTGAACCCAACCAAATTTCCGAGCTCGGTTCTGTTCGCACATCCCTAGAAGAAAATCCTTCCCCATGCAGGGAGTGGAACCTTCTCCACCCCCCACTTCTGTTTGGGAACTTAACCAATGTTAGTGGCAGCTGGGGATTCCTAGGCCCAGAGACCCTCAGCCCCTGTGGGCAGAGCCAGAGCTGGAGGCATTCCAGAACTAGCTACAGCTTTCCCACCCTCCATGGCTCCATGGGTCCTCCATGGTGAGGCAGTTACTCCCATGTAAGCAGGCAGGATTCCTGGAGGCAGGAAGTCATGCCTCTCCCTCTGCTTCCCCCAAGGTGGCTACTACAAACAGGAGACTGAAGGAGAGGCAGCAAGAACAGACAGGGGACACAGTTACACCAGGAAGTGTGGGTTCGCTCAGGCATGTGGGCCCTAGGGCGTTGATAGACGATCCCGCTGAGAAGCGGGATCATCCAGCGCCGGCACATGTCCCCTGGCTTCCTCTCTCTGCCGTGTCTGCTGTTCAGACACGGCAGAGAGTCTTTGTGCGCATGCGTGCCCTTCCGCGCATGCGCACAAGCCCAGGGAACCAGGATCGCCTGCCCCCTCCGACGCAGGATAACATGCAGCCCGAACGGATAGATGAGCGCAAATAAAGGCGGCTGATCAAAGGATCAGCTGCCTTTTTTGTCTCATCTATAAACGAGAATAAACGAGTGTTGCCTCACTGCCTGTTCCTATTACAGTTATGTCCATGTTAGCTTAGTTACAAAAGGAGGAGAAGGATTCTGGAGGAAATGAAGGTATAAGGAGAAGCATACATCAGTAACCTATGGGGGTGAGGAGGAAAAAAGGAGGAATCATGTGATGATAGAGTGGTACAGTATGCCTTCATTAGTATACTAGTATCACTTGGTAATTAAGGGAAGAAAATTGTGTTGGTAAATATGTACCATATTTGTAGATGTGCATGAATAGAAAGATAGTCACATCAAGTCTAATAGGAGCTATTACTTATGGGATTCAACTCAGTATTTATAAATTTAGACTGGAGATCATTTCCCATCATTTGTAATATGCCTGAGCACAAATCAGCAGGAGTTTAGATGAGTAACAGATCTGCAACACGGTTAAAAAATAATAATAAAAAAATCGTATAATGCAGCTGACCTTTGCCTCTGATCCCTTGTTGAACCTGTGAGGTCCTGAAGTTTATGACTTGCAGCAAAATTGATGCTCTTTTCTGAAACTTGATGACAACAGTTGGGAGAAGAAAAGAAAAGAATGGAAGTTGTACGTTGACCCTGATTTATGACAGCACATAAATTATTTTTTTAAAGTGGAAAGTGTTCATCTATTTTTTTTTTCTGCAAAAGGGCTCAATTAAGAGCTTTTTCTAGATTTCTTCTTTTAGTTGAGAATTCAGCTACTGCCATCTATTGATAGTCTATGAAGCTTCACTGTAAAAGACAGCGGATATTGACATTCAGTTCTTTCAGGATTTGTTACTAGGATTTCAACACTGGAAGTGTATAAGGCTGGGAAGGGAATCTCGCTTTCCCTTGTAAATAGTTATAAACATCAATGCAGACAGAGAGGGGAATATTGGGAATGGCAAGGGCAAAAGGGATTGGCAATAAATTACATTTTCAAAGAGCATGAGGAGGATGTGAAATTTCATAAGAATGGTCTCCTAATAATTAAACTAATTTACATGTGTACAGATTAACCTAGCTAGATTGTATCTTGTTCTCTCAGCCAGTGCTCATTTCTTGTCAATAGCTATGATCTCCCGAATGCCCCCAGACTCAGATCCTTTATCAGTCATAACCTGTTTTCCCAGCCTGTTACCCAGGAAGCTCAACGGCCTGAAGTAAGGAACTGTAGGCAAAACAAAATCACAGGGAAAGACAGAAAGATGAAATCTTTGCAAACAAAACAGACTACAGACTAGGGGTGTGCAGAAGGCACATCATTTGTTTTTGTTTTCATTTACAAAAAACCCTTTCTTTTGGGGAGGTTTTGTAAAGAACTACCATTTTAATTTAAATTATTATTTTTTTGGCCATTTTAGGAAAGGGAGCACATGCACAGAATGGCCCCCAGTGGCCATTTTGCACATGCAGGTTTTTAATATTAATTTTCATAGTAAATGATACAAAACTGCATGCTGCTCGTGTCAGGGTAGGGCTGTTTCTCTTTATAGGATGGGGTGGTGCTGTGTATAGGATGAGGGAGGGGTTGCCTTTTAAATGTTTGTTTTTTTTAAAAAAGTTTAAGGAAATGGAGGAGAGGAGGGGACCAGGTGGTGGTGCGGGCACTTTATTTTATGTTTAAGGGGCTGGGAGGATATGAGACATACTGGGGGCAATTATGGGGCAGTGCATCAGGTCTTTGGGGGAGCGGGGTTGCGAGTTTTGTGTGGTTTTTATAGATAAAATCTGTGCAACTGCATGGCATGAAGCATATTTGCATAAATAAAATATGCATAATTCTAAAAATTTGCATGATTCTATAAATAAAGACATTGGGCACATGTATTCATTATGCACTGAACTTGTAGACTTTAGCTTATTTGGCTGCAGATTTCTGGATTTTTAACACAGGTCCCTGATTATTGTATCTCTCTGCTGCATGGAGTGGAGGTGGGGAGAAGTTGGTTTTGGTGAAACTTAACCTAGAAGAAAAGTTTGAAATAGCTGAAACCATGGTTAAATCACAAGAGTGATATTTAAATTGAGTTGAAGAGAAATTGAGTAACCCAGTAAGAGGAATAACAGCTTTCTCACAGCTATAGGGTTATAGTGCCTCAGACACTCTCTACCCACTACCCACCCACTATACCTGTTGCAGGGCTGCAGTGTTGAACTATGGATGCCCTGCAACAGGTATTGTGGGTTGGAGGTGATTGGGGAGTGTCTTGTCTGAAAACGCCCATTGAAGACAACACACCCCAAATCTATGCACGATCTTGCCCAGGTGCCTTAGATCCACATTGAACAGGAGGGGAGATGGGATGGAATGCTGCGGGACCCTGCAAGAGAGGGGGCATGGGAAGGAAGAACAATCACCCATCACCACCTTCTACAAGTGCTCATTAAAGCAGAACTTTGCATCTACCCTCCCCCATCTATGCCTCTACAGACTTTGGGGTGCCAATGATTGAGGTGTGGTCTTTTGGGTGCAAATTCGTATTCGTTTATTTTTGTTTCATTTTCCAAAGTTATCGGTTTTAAATGCAGATTCATATTACAGATCTGTATTTAAATCAACTAAAAATAATTTTAAAAATAAATAAATAAAAAATAAAAATTAATGCACATGCCCGAAATGGTTGCCGAACTATTCTGCACAGGCACAACCTTTTCCAAAATGGTGAAGGCTGCATTGTCGCCATTTTGGAAAATGGTAGTGGGTCTGTGCATGCACAAATTGGCTGCCTCCTATGTGCAGAAAGGCTGCCCTTTTCAAAAATGGCATCGACACTGCCACGACCATTTTGGAAAAGGACATGCATCCGTAGAATGGTCTGGCTGTGATTTAGTGTATGCACAGTCATTTATTTTAGAACTGAAATGAAACAGGATTGTTGTTACACTGTTTCGGTTCTGCACGGATTAATCCATAATGTCCCATTCCCTGCACTTAGGGGTTTAATCTGAATCCTAATTCCCATCCCTACAGGAGATAAGGGGCGGTCTCTCATTAAATCCTCTCTAGTTTGAGTCCTAGTAGCCACTCTGATTCATGCTCTGCCTCTCCTTGCTCTGTTCTGGGTTTTTCAGACAGAGAACTTAATATTTTCCTGCCACCCTAAACCAGCGGCATGGTTCCTCTTAAGAATGTGAGTGTTATACTGGGACAAATGGTGCATCTAGTCCACCCAGCATTGTTGGCAATATTGGGGGGGAAAAAACAAACAGAAAAAAAACAACCCAAACTGCGCATGAGTAAAATGGCCACCAGGACTAATTTGCACAAGACAGTGGCCACCTTCAGTTGCTTCATTTGGTCGTAATTAATGAATTACTTCATTAATTATTGATTCATTTGGTATAATTATAAGCAACAATTATAAATGTTGCTTCATTTGGTCGTAATTGTCTGTGTGAAAAGGGCCTACATATTTGGGTGTGAAACACATAGTATTTCTGTGTGCCTGAATGCTACGACTGCATATTTCATATGTGAACACAAAGGGGGTTCCTTACTCTCTGTTCATTACTCCCATTGGTATGAAGTCTGAGTCACAGTTTAGCCCTTGGATGTTATTGCATAATAGGGATGGGCGAAAAGAACCGAGTTTGGAAATTCAGTTCAGTTCGGTTCAGTTCAGAAATTCGGTTCGGTTCGGAAGTTCGGTTCGGCCGACCAAACTATTTGAGTTTGGTCCAAACGCCGAACCTCCGAACAAAGTTCGGAAATTCAAACCCCATTGAACTGAATGGAATATTATCTTTTAGGGATGGACGAACAGAGCCGAGTTCGGAAATTTGATTCAGTTCGGAAGTTCGGTTTGGTAAACCGAACTGGTCGAGTTCGGTCTGAACTCCAAACTTCTGAACTGCGTTCGCCCATCCCTATTGCATAATCTTCTGACCTCTGTATGCCTGGATTCCTTATTCTACAAGAATACTAATTCTTGTCCTTCTGCAAACTAGTTTATTGTATCTGCATTGAAATCAGCATTATTAATTTATTTTATATGATTTATAAGCTATATATTTCCTGCATTTTCTCAATATCTTGTTAATTACTTAAATGATAAAATTTTTTTGGTGACAAATGCTGGGGGGGGGTACCTCTCTTTTTAGTTATTCATTTCATTTATGCAAATCGCAACTTCCCAATCTAGTGCTTTGATAAAAGTGCTCCAGGGTAAATTCTGAAATCTGTTTCATTATGATTTCCTAAGTATAATGCAATTAGAATCATGTCATGAATGACTAACAGTTTAGAAAGCAATTATTTTATGACTAGGTGAATAGTCATTACCTTAGAGCAAATATTATCCACATTTTTATGTGCTTGTCTTTACATCTGGTATTAGGGTTTGAAAGGCTGGGAAGAATGGAGGAGTGGACAGGATTAAGGTGAAGCAAAGGGCAGTATGCTGCTCTTGTCTAGAGGCACTTTACAGTGGGAGGACTTGAATGGTAGTATCTTTGACTGTAGGGTAAGTGATTTGAGGATCACAAACTTAGTGTTCAGTAACAGACACCATACTGTGACTAGGGCCAGATCAAAATGCCACTGAAGTCAGCCAAAATACTCTTGTTTTCCTTGGGTCCTGCTACTGAAGAACAGAATTGTTGTCGGTAAGGTTCTACAGCAGGGGTGGGGAACCTTTTCCCTCACAGGGGCCACTTTGAAAGCTTGCACAAGTTCTGAGGGCCGCACAGAAATTGAGGCAGGGGTTCTTAAGAGATGCACTCAAGGAAAGGAGGGCCCGAATCATGGATCTATGCCATGGAACTGTCCCCTATCCTTGTTTGTATGACCTCATCTCTGCGCCCTTCCCTTGAGCTCATTTTTTTGGAGGTAAGAACTGGATCCAGGGCCTGATTCAGGAAGTGGAAAGGGGCCACATAAAAACTTGCCATGGGCCGCATTTGGCCCCCAGGCCTGAGGTTCCCCACCTCTGTTCTACAACATGGCATTTTTTACACGACAGGGGCCCACTCATGCCCACACAGATCTGCTGTGTGGGCATGATTGGGTGCTGCTCATGTAAATACCATGGCGGGTGTGTGTGTGTGCTCCTGCAAAACACACATGGACACCCACCTCCACCCACTCATGGAGCAGTTGGCCAAAATGGTGATTGCTCCATGAGTGTGGATGCGGAGGGGGAGGGGATTGGTGTGCCTGTGTGCACTGGCCCCCCTGCACCACCCATGCTGCCATGTGCTGTACCCACCAACACCCCCCCCATACCTGCGACCTGTATAAAAAAGGCCTGTACTAAGCTCTCCAATAGGGGTGTGCAGAAGGCATCCCTACTGTTTTAGTTTTCATTTTTGTTTACAAAACCCCTTCATTTTCAAGGATTTTCATAAATGATCCTACTATTTTCAAGGTTTTTTTTGTTTTGTTTTGTTTTGAAATTAAAAAATAAATTTATATTAAAAAGTCACTACACATATGCAAAATGGCCACTGGGCTGTTCTGCGCATGTGCAGGTCTTTTCTAAAATGGTGCCAACATTGTTGGTGCCATTTTGAAAAAGGGCTCGCATGCACAGAATTTTCCGGTAGCTGTTTTGCACATGTGCAACTATTTAATTTTTTTATTTTGAATTATAATTTTTTTAAAAGTCTCAGTGCATGCACAGTGATTTTTTTAAAAAAATCAAAAATGGATAAAGGCAAATGACAATTATTTGCTTATACATCCATTTTTGTAACTTTAGTAACTAAAGTGAATGGGGTTCCATTTGTTTTAGTGACTAAAGAAATGAAAACAAATTGCACACCCCTATTCTCTAACGAGCAATAATTATCTGAATAAAGGAGTTAGTAGTAGGAGTCTGGTACTAACTGGCATGTGAACTGGCAGTAAATGCTCAATTTTTTTCAAAGAAAGTTAAGGTAACTAGGGAACACATTCTCATAAAATTAAATAGGTACCTGGCACCTAACTCCATTTACTGAGAACCTTAGTCATAGATGTTGTTTGAGAAGCTACACCCTTTAACTATTCTCTCTTGGAGTGTGTTGTATGCAGGTTGTTCTACATTCACAGATCATGAAAGTGATCTGATTAGCACTACATGGGGATACAGTCCTGTTTCATGGTGAAGTGGGAACAGAGGGAACTTACTCTCCTTAGTTTTGTACCTCTGCAAATCACAGCACATTTCCAACCAAATTTATTTTATCCTTGTCATTCTGACAAATTTAGAAAAGATTTGGGAATTCCAAAATCTATTGACAGATTATGTCCAAATAAACTCCATACCCTTTGGTCAAAAGTGTAATGCCCCCAAGTCAAGTGTTCTTCTCAGAAAATTTTTCTTCATTAAATATCAGTTGCTTTTTCATTCAGATATTGAGACAAACTCATGCTCTCTTTCTTTACTCAGCATACATATGAAAGCCAAGAGACCATGGGTGAAACCATATCTGATGCTGGGCTGTTTTGACCTGTACTCCGTGCACGTCTGCTTCTCTGCTGGCCCACTACTGCTCCAGGGCAGGTAGGTGTCTGATCCACAAAGAGTCCCCCAGATGATTCCATGTGCACATCCCTGGCCAAGGGCTGCCCACGTGGGCCAACACAGGCCACAGCGGGCCAATGTGTCTATTCATGGCTGCTGCAGAACAGAGGCTGTCAATTATGGGGGGGGCACTGGGGATGGGATGAGATTGGGTTCACCTGCCTGCACATCTCTTCTCTCCCACCCCCTACCCAGGGAGTGCAGGAGGTGGGACAGCTCCGGTCACGAGTAAGTTTGGTCAATGCCCCTCCCCAACCCAGAGAGCAGTGGCCACTGTTTCTTGTCCCGCCCTGGGCCAGAGAGCCACCTGCATGTCTGTTTTCATTTCATGGTGTTTTCTTACTCTATCATCCATGTTAGGGTAGTAATAGAGATGTTATAGATTGTTTAAATAGAACATTACAAAATGATGAGTTTTACAGAAGTTATGGTTAAACTCTATGGCACTACTCTGAAACTATCCATTAAAGCTTTGTTTGATTGGTTTTTGTCTGTTTTTAAGGAGAATTTCCATTTTAAGGATTTAAAGCTCCTGTGGACTATAGTGTATGTGTGTAATTACCATTTCATTAACTTCTTAAAAATAAAACTTATGTTTGCTAGTTATGATTGTGTGTGAAACACTTCATATATAATCTGCTGAGGATAAATATCCATGTAATGAGCTCAAAATGATATGGCAATTTCTTATTCAAAATAATTACATGGTTATTTGTGCCCTCTAAAATAAGATATTACTAATTCAGCCAAAACAAATTGCTATTTGCCCAGGTTTGAACTCTGGTAAACAGTGGGACAACAATGGGTTGAATACAAATCCTGATACAATGTGTGTGTTAAGAATGGCATTAGATGTTCACTGACAGAGAAAGAGGAACAAATATTTGTCTGTGCAACAAGCAGACATATTCATGTCAAGTGAAGCAGCAAACAAAAGAGCTTGAAAAAGAGTCTAGCAAAGGAGAGCTCAGAAGGTCAACAGGAATAGTAGCTGAAACATCTGATAGATCTTTCAGATGATATAAACAGCGGTGGCTCCCTCTGAAGGGTGTTCGGGGCAGTCCCCCCTCCCCCCAATGCACTGCAGGGGCCACTAGCGCCGAAACTGTTTTTCTTTTTAAAAAAAAACAAAAAACCCGCTGCCGCTTATGACAACTACAGCAGCCTCTGAGCTGCTGCAGAGGCTGATGTAGCTGTCACTGTGTTCTTCTCCCTTCGGGAACCCACTCATGCTGGGAGTGGGTCCCCGAAGGGACAGAAAGGGATCAGCTACTCAGCCACCCAAAGCGTTTTCCTATGGAAACGTGCTGTGGAGGGAGTGACGTGCATGGGATGTGCTGTGGAGGGAGGGGCAAAGCCTTTCCATTGCGCTCAATGGGCGCAATGGAAGATCTCACCAGGGTGGTCGTGCTGACCGCCCTGGCGAGATAGCTTGACTCGGGGGACTAAGAAGGAAGGAAGTGTGCATGCACGCTTCCTCCCTGCCTCAGTCAGTCCCCGAGAGAAAGTCAGCTCTGCGCCAGTTCCCGCTGCTGCACCCGCTGCCATTGCTAATTGCTGCTGAGAGCGGAGGGGGGGGGAAGAGTGGCCATGGCAGCGGCAGCAGGAACTGCTGGACTGTTTTTGTTTTTGTTTAAATTGCCTGTGTGTCCTGTCTCCATGCATGGGGACACGTGGGCAATTTAAAAAAAACAAACAACTAAACTCCCCCCGCCTACGCCTAGGAGGACCGCCGAAGGAGAAGGAAGGAGCAGTCAGACTAACAGGTAAGACTGACTGATCCCTCCCTCCCCCACCCTGTACCCAACCTCCTCCANCACCCCGCACCCACCCCTAGGCTGTTCCCCACCCACATCTGGCAGCCGCCTAACAGACGTTCAGGGCGCTTTGGCCCCATGTGGGTATTGACCGTGGTTCACTGTGATCTCGTCACATCTGCAAATACCCACTGTTGGAGTTAAACAGAAAACATAAACAAAATGCACACTCCTACTTTAGAAAAGGTCTAAATTCCAAACCAACATTCTGCTCTGTGTTTCATTTGGTTGTGGAAGATCTCATTAGGTATCACTGAGCATTCATGAGGATTTGATAGGTATAAAATGCAGTTATTAATTGATCAAAAAGCACTAAAATCTATAATGTGTGCCATGCTGCCAAATCGTTGTGTTGTGTGTGGATTTACTATCACACAGGTTCTGTATTGCTTCTCCCATGACCTGTATTTCTTCTGTCCTAGGAACAGGATGACATGCTCTGAGAGGCATTTCCCCTAGCAGTAGTTTTCTGGTTGTTTTGTAGAAGGTTGAGTTGAGAGGTTTGAAGCTGCTAGTACATCTGTGCCATGGCTTGATTGCTGCAGGCTGCTTTGTGCTCTTATATGTCATTTCAGTTTTATTCAACCTTGACTGCTGGTTAGACTTCCTTGATTTCTTCCATAGCAGGTTTATTTGGAAAGAGTTGATGCTCAAGAACTGGTATATTTTAAAATGAAAATATTACAAAGGCCTAGAGCAAATCTCTCTTCAGTTTTCCCCACAAGCTATTTTACAGCACAAAAAAAGGAAGATGGGGGGAAAAAGATGAAAAAATAAATAACCAAAGAGATTATTTTGCCATTGCTAGAGCTGTCACTTAACATCTCACTTACGCAATGACATTTCTTTCCTATTGTTGATGTCAAATGGGATTGAATTATGTTTCTGCAAGGTTGTGTTGCGATAGTACAACTACAGGAATCACTGTTCATATGAATATTTGTAATTACAGTACGATGTAGAGTGTTGAACGTAGAGATTGCCCATAATTACCTCACCACTACCTAGTTTCTTGCTCAGTCCTAACCATTGTTTATTTGTCTTTATTTTATTCTCCCTTGGATGAACTGAGCAAATAATTATCAGTATTTCTAATAAGTGTTATACAAGGGATACAACATCTCGTGATGCTGGGCGCTTAGGGAAGTAGGAACTATGAGTAAAAACGGACATGTGGGCAGTGTGGCAGCTCCCTGGTCCAGCCGAGGGAGGGGGACCGAACAAATGTGCCTGTGGCTGGAGATCCGTCCTGCTGCCCGCACAGCCCAGGTAGTGCAGGAAGCTAAACAAACCTGTAGGTAGGCAGCTCTGCCCCTCCCTGCTCCCAGCATCCCACCCATCGCCATGGCTGTCCATCATGGCGAGAAGCCATGACAACCCCTGCCCCGAGGCAGGTATGGTAGGGCTAAACACATGTGTTGCCTATGCTGGCCCAGTTGGGCTGCACTGTCAGAGATTTTTCTGAGGATTTTTCTAGCCTTCTACCCGCCCTGGGGAAGTCCCAGGCTAAGATATGGAAGCAGATATGCCAGTGGGTCCCAAGCCAAAGAGCAGGCCACTGTCATGTCAGTTTTTACCCCATGTTGCCCTCTCTCCTATGTTAAGTTGATCAAACTACTTAGTATAAGCGATGATTCCCAGTTTACCTTAAACACATCAATTAAAATGCCAGGTGCTGAATCTGATCTAAATCTGATAATTACGTTCACTCAACTTGAATAATCATCATGTTTCCATATCTGCGGTATTGTTTGTTTTAGCTCACTTAGTTTTCATTGAGGTCCGAGCTGTTCCAGAGTAATTTGTGCAAATGTCTGTAACATTAGTTAGTGTTGACTAATAGCCGTGTTTTTCTGAGTTTCCAATTTATTGCTGTCAGTATTACAGGGGGTGCCAAATTCTACGACATGCATATGCCAAGCCAGATAAAATGTCGTCTATATTTAATGCTGATCCTGAGGGCTCCTCTTTGATTATTCATCAGATAATGATCAAACATGTTTGCTGATGACTTAAAATCAGTTACAATCTTGCATCAAACAATTATTTGGCTGAAGAGGTACCTCAAAGAGAAAGCCAGCAAGTTCTATGAGACAATTAGGTCCCTTATATCTGCAAATACTTGATCTTTATGATCTTCTTTACTGGAAAACTGAACAAATCATAAATTAAAGCTTTCCCTTAGCCTTTTATGTTTATGTTTATGTTTACCCATTTGGAACCTGAGATCTCAAACTGTTAGTAAGATCTTCATGAGATCTCACTGCCAGTTCTCGAATTCTGTGAGAATTCTTGTGAGAATCATTTTAATTTTCATTTCAGCCCTAGTACAAGGCTTATAACATCCACGAGCAACAGGGCAAGATTTTCAGCCCTTTCAAACTCACGTGTTTTTTTGTACCTCATGCATTTTGCTGCTTGCCTACATTACTGAAATACCCATGAGTTTCTAGCTCAGGTATTTCAGTATTGTGGGCAAGCAGCCTGAAAATCTTGCTCTGTTGCTCATGGGTGTTATAAGTCAGTGAGATTTTATCTTATGGAAGGTGGCCAAAACATATGCATTCATTGCTCACTGTGAGATTTATCTTCCAGTCCTCCCATGACCATTTTAACCATAGAGACTAAAAGAGGGAGAGACAGGAGGAAGCAGATTACAATCCCTTTCCTGATCCTCAGAGAGAGAGCTACAGGAAGTGCTCTGAAGCCTGGGGAGTCACACGACAAGAAATGAACTCTCACAAGGGATACAAGTGGAGGGAGGGGTTTTCTCTGCTTCCAAACTCACAGATATTTAGGTAACATGGGCACAGGTATGGAAGTTTCACTCACGGATGTTCACTAACCATGTGACCTGCAAATATCTGCGAGTCAGCTAATGTGTGCAGCCTCCCATCACAAACCTCACATAAGTTCAAAGAACACAGTGAGTTTCTAACTCACGTACATTCCATAATGTGGGCAAGCAGCCTTAATCAGAACTCATTTCCTCTGCATAGATTTTCTCAGAACAGGTATTTCTACATATTCTCCCAACACAAATCCCATTAAATTAATCAAGTCATTGTTCTCTTCCAACACGCTTGGAAGAGAACAAATAGGGTTTCTTTCTATTTTCAATGCTGTAGATGTCTACAGACAGAGATTTCAATTTGGGTTTCCACAAAAGGGACAAAATTATCAGTGGCCCTGGTTTGTAGCCCTAAAATAAAAGCCAGGTCCAACCAATGTAATGGGGATCAGATTTTGGTCTGCAGCGATTGCACAGTTAAATAGAGCAAAACAAACAAGGAAATAGAAGTCTACAGTATGATCATTTATCATTCATACATGGTTTGTAGACCAAAAGCAAAATCACATAGGTGTCCTGTTATCACAGCTAAGCATTAATTTAACTTCTATTACCAGTCTATTTGTTATCACGAATGCTCTCAATTAAAATGTTTTATTTCTAACAGGGTGAATTAAAATAATCTTTTTATTTGGGGGATAGAGACACACTTAGCAGCATATAAAATAGTGATTTAATAGGCACTTAATGATCTGAAGCTTTAAACTGAACAAATCATAAATTAAAGCTTTCCCTTAGCCTTTTATGTTTCCCCATTTGGAACCTGAAACACAATTTGCATTCATTATGTAAAGCTTGATATACAGTACCTTGCTTCCAAACACATTCAGTCATATCATAAACAATTTCATTCCATAGCACCTACCACACTTTTGAATTTTGAAAAGCTTATTTTTCAAGTATTGTGTCATAATCATTCTATAATGAGGACAGACTAAATGATTCTAAAGTTCTTTGGACAACTCTGAAGTTGGCAAGTTGTACCGATTCTGAGCAAATGTTATCAGTAGATCTATTTTTCCTTTCCTTAAATTCACCTCATATTCTCTGGGACTTGTGAGCACAAAACTCTCTTAAGTAAATAATGGGTTTGAGATCAGGAAAAAAAAAATCTGAACTGAAAATAAAGCTTAAAGAAATAAAAGCAATTCTTTTTCTGGGAGTTGTTGCATAGGTTTTGCTTCCAAGGGACCCCAAGACCTTTCCTATATCTGTTGGAAGCCTGATATCAGATACATTGCAGATAGCAATATGATGTCAAAGAACAAAACCAAAGAAACCACAAGAGCTTGAAAAATACAGCAAACAACTTAAAAGGACAATCTGTGTCAGCATTCAAGCATGGCCTCAACCATTCTACAACCTAATGGAAATTGTTTTTATAAATTCAAGTCTTGAAAGCATTCTTTGGCTAGAATGTTTTTATAGCATCTCTGCATTCGCAGTTTTCATCGAGCTTACACAAAACAGCAAAGTGAAATGAAGAAAAGAAAGATTTTTCAATTTGTTTAGAAAAGTGGTGAAAATCAAGCCAAGGAACTCAATCTCAGCAGAAGTGCCCTCAGAAATTGCAAAGCCCTGTGCAAAGTGAAACCGACAGCAGAGATTCTAATTAAAGATCATTGCATCAGAGTTGCTATTGGGGCTCTTCCTACTATTGGGTCTGCAGCTATATCAGGGGCAGGTGACCATGGCCACTTAGTATCTCTGTACATATAGCAGCCTGTGCCAGATGACTGGGGCTCACAGTCCATCCTGTTATATCGCAGGCATGAGAAGCAAATCAAAAGGGATTTTTCTTGGTTGGGCCCATTGGAAGAATGGTTTTTACATTTAAAGCCCTAAATGGTCTGGGCCCCACCCATCTGAAAGACTGCCTGTTCAGAAATTCAGTTCAGTTCGAAAATCGAGTTTGGTTCGGAAGTTCGGTTCAGTCGACCAAACTATTTGAGTTCGGTCTGAACTCCGAACTCCCGAACAGAGTTCGGAAATTCAAACCTCATTGAACTAAAGGAATATTATAGGGATGGGTGAACAGAACCTAGTTCAGAAATTCGGTTTGGTTCAACAATTGAATTCGGTTTAGAAGTTCAGTTCAGAAGTTTGGTTCAGTTGACCGAACTGGTCGAGTTTGGTCAAAACTCCGAACTTCCGAACCACGTTCGCCCATCCCTATCCCCCGGAGATTCGCTTGAACCCAAGCTTGACCATCTTCTGGAGACAGTGTAAGACCTTTTTATTTGAAAATGCATTCAGCAAGTGGGGATAGGGTATTGGAGTGGGTTGTTTTGGAATAGTGGTGTGATGGGCAGGTGGTATTGGATGGGTTTGGGGGGGGTTAAGATTTTTTATATTGGTTTTAAATGTTTCTGTGTACTGTAAGCCACCCTGAGCTTATGGGTAGGGCAGCGTATAAATATGATTAAATAAATAAAACACACTTCCTCCAACTGTGTCCATGACTAGTCTTGTGTCTGAAGGTTTTCTCACTTGCATTGGTACTGCTGCCAGTGAAAATAATGGAGTCTTGGACAAAGCACACAACAGACTTAACGATTATTATTTTTTTATTGATTTTTTTTTGGTATTGACTAAGAATAGGATGCAGTAGGAGGTCCTGTAAATGTTCATTTTTTGTATTGACTAAAATAGAGTGCAGTAGGAGGTGCTTTAAATGTTCAAAGAAACCAGAGTAGGGTGGCTGGTGGGACTAAACTGACCTTCAGCTTTTGGACTTCTGTATATCTTCCACTGAATATCCATGCTTGAAATCATTCTATTCAGACATATTAGACTGGAAGCTACCATGCTGAATTCTTACATTTTGTCATCACCCATGTAAATTTCCAGTCTGTTCATGTCCTTACTTTAAATTTTTAACACATCTTAATTTGGCATGACCTATTAATGTAACTATTTTCATGCTAAAGCCTTCTTGCATATTGCTGTATGCCTCTTCAACTATGATTTCTTGAACCCAAGGAGCTGCCTAAATTCTTCTGAAATACCCAACCTTAACCTCCACTTCACACCTATAGAGGATCGACTCAACTATCATAGTCTAATAATAACATGAATTAATAAATAATATAGCACCAGCAATGTGTCTGGCACTGAACAGTCATGGTTAGAGACAGGTCCTTCTCCTGAGGGACTTATGTATTTTTATTTATTTATTTATTTATTTATTTACAATCTAGACTTACAATCCAGAATTGATAGAGGAAAGGGAACAAAGGAAGGGACACACAGACACATTCATGTTCATGCTCATAGGCAGAACTTGCATCTGAATCCTGTGTCTAGTTATACCCTGGAATCAGTAAATAGAGTATGGTTAAGATTATGTGATCTTAAATATAAAAAAATCATAAGCTTGCATGCCTTTGTCAGTCTCATCTAAACCTGTTAGACATGGGGACCCGCGGCGGCACTGCCCCCACCTGTCGGACCAGCCAGTGCAATCCTCAGGCTGACGGGTCCCGGCGGGTCGGGCCTCGCCGCCGCAGCTGGTGGCTCTGCCCCCGGTGGTGACGTCAGACCAGGGGCCTGGATTCCAGGGCCCGGCCACACCCCCTGCTCAGACGCAGCATGCGGAGAATCCTCTGCCCCTGCTACGTTGCTCTGAGCACCTGTGGGCGCACACGGGGGCTAGGCCTGGGGGATAAAGCCCAGCACTGCTTACAGAGCGGCGCTGGTGATTCAGAGACTGGCCCCCTTGCGAATTGTGCCCTTGTTGTTGCATGAAGAGGAGAACGAGAGTGTCTGTCCTTAACCCGTGTGTCTGGAACCCGAGACCCTCTTTCCCTGGAGTGACTGGTGAATGAGCGCGAGCGTGTGTGTTGGAGGGTAGGAACCCTCTCCACCCCCTTCCATCCCTGGGGTCTTCTCCCCTGTATAAGTGTGCCTTCCCCCCATTTCCTTACTTGGTACCTCCCGCTGACCACTGCCTCACGTCTCTACCCCTGTTCCCCCCCACGCTCCCGAGTGAGTGAGTCGTGTGGGTGCCCCTTGGGGTGGACCTTGGTGTTCCTGAGTCTCTGGTGCCCTATGATAGAGGCCTGTTCTCTCCTCAAGAGGTAAGGCCATCACTCTATCCTGACAGGCATTTGAAGTCTCAACCAAAACCCCCAAGACCAGGTCATGCCTCGGTAGCGAGTGCTTCCCCCTTCCTGGCAAGTGAGTGTTTCCCCCCCTCCCAGTGACAAAACCTGATTTGACTCCTGTATGCTCTGTACAGTGGTCTCATCTCACATGGATCCGACTATCTTTGGGTATTTTCAGACGTTACGGGCGGGCGGTTCACCACAGTGAACACCCAGGGGGGGTGAACAGCACAACCACGCCCCGGCGTGGAAAAACGACCCAAACAGAAGTGACGGGACCTGGACCATGGGCCGGAACCAGGCCAAACCATCGCAGACCGGGGCAGCACAACAGACATGCAGCCGAACCGCCGCCAGGGCCAAAACTCCCAGAAGGCACCAGTCAGGGGCGGGACACAGACATGGCCGCCAGAGGGCAAACGAAGCCAAAAGGCACACAAGGGAACGCCCACACAAGGGAAATGGGAAGGGAGGGGGGAAGAGGGAGAACAGGCTGACAGGCGACACACACAGCACATGCACACACACACACACACAGTGGGCCCACAGCGGGACACACTGCACGACCTCACGCCCGGGCACACACACACACACGCACATGGGAAAGGTCAGGAAGGGGGGCAGGGGTGCATGGAACACAGCACGAGGAACAACGGGAAGGACGAGGGGGGGCACCACCAAGGGGCAAGGCACAGGCAGCAGCAACCCCCACCCCCACAGCACCCCAGTCCACAGAGGTGCCCCCACAGCAACAGAGGCAGTCTCGTGGGGGGGGCGGGACCCCC
>QEPC01005132.1:100651-123976 GCA_003113815.1 Sphenodon punctatus
CTGGGGCCAAGTTACAGGCAGGGAGGGCTTTGGCCAAAACCTAGAAGCTGCCACCTTAGCCCCGGGACCCACCGTGATGGGTCTGGGGCCATCATTCCTCGCACATTGTGCTGTCATTCACCGCACCATGAAACAACCACTCCAGCCCCAGGACTGGCCGTCACAGTTCTGGGGCCAAGTTAGAGGCAGGGAAGGCTGTCTATCCACTTTATTAAGAAAATAAAATATTAAATTAACCACTCACAAAACCATGGTATCAGTACAGTTATATACAAACCAACTCAGGGGACAGCGAGCTCAAGCAGAGACGGGTGTGGGGAGATACCACCTGCCCCATTGGGAGTGGAAATACATTCTTAAGTGGTGATAGGACGAGAGGAGAAGTCCAACTTGGGGTGGGGAGAGGTATGTACTTCACTCTTGTGCTTGGAACATGAGGGAAGATGCCTGTCTGTAAAGCAGGGGGGGGGAAGCAGTGAGATCTTCAGCATGAGGTGGGGGTATTATGCCCCCCCAATCCCTTCTATGGGAAGAAGCAGGTAAGCGGCCACCATCTTCCCCAGAATCTAACACAGATCTGTTCCCACTGCTCCCATCTAGATGGTGATGGGGGGGGGGAATGCTTTGTACCCAGCATGAGGGGGTGGGGAGCTCTGCCTGCCCCTTCCCTTCCCAAGAACCAGCCCGTCCCTTCACAACAATGCTCGCCTATCTCTTAGGATCTACTGTCTAAGAGATCCTTGGCCTATACGCTATCCGTGCCAAGGGTTCTGTACCATGGCCACCAATGTCTGCTTCTTCCAGTACCAATGGCTCCCAGGCCAGGCCTATATGCTGTCTGTGTCATGATGCCATGGCATAAAGAAACAGCTGCTGCTGCCAGACCTATATGCTGTGTCTGTGCCAAGTGATTTGTACCCCAGGTTGCCGCCAGGCTCAAAGCATGCCTCATCAGCCTCATCGAGCCCGACTTCCTGCCTCATATGCCAAGGAGCCTGTCTGCCCAGGTTGCTGCCGAGAGAGAGAGAGAGAGAGAGAGAGAGAGAGAGAGAGAGAGAGAGAAAGAAAGAAAGAAAGTCCACCTACTGCTTGAAGGAGAGACAGACATGATCCCACCCATGCTGTCACNGCTTGAAGGAGAGACAGACATGATCCCACCCATGCTGTCACAGGCACTATATGGCCAGAGAGAGAGAGAGATTCCCAGCTAGAACAAGGGAGATGGGGGTTAGAGGGGGAGAGGTAGGTATATCCTGGCTGACACCTGCCAGAACCAGGAACAATTCCCATCTGTGCTCATGCGCCCATTAATGCCCATTGCCCACATCCAGCACATAGCAAACCTACCGTAATGCGATGGAATATAACCCACAACATATTATATGTGCCTGCCTGCCTATATGCATCCCTGTACCTGCTGCCCTGCTACCACCTATTGCCTGATCAAATGAAGTGTGCCCCATAGGCTTTAGACTGTCATTCCACTATCCCTGATTCAGTCATGCCCGCCCGTCTCAGGGACCATCAATGAGATTATGGGACCATCATTCCAGTCACTGGGGGCTGAATTCAATTCCATTGCATCCAGAAGCCCGGTGCCCGCACACCAGTCTGCCCACCCTCCCCAAAAGCCTACTCCTCTGCACCCACCTGCAGATGCCCACTGAAGCTGGCTGCTAAAACTAAAATCCCCTCCGACCACCAGCTCCCACCGCCTGCTGCCTGCTGCTGAGGAGCCTGTCTCTCTTTCTTTCTATCACACCTACCCACACAAACACAAGCCCTGCACCTCCTGGGGGGCTTTCTGCTAGTTGAGCCCCTGCTGCTGGCACAGCACATCTTTGGGTTCATAACTACGCTACATGAGGTGGCAGGTGCTGCTGGAAGGGATCGACAAGCTGTATGAGATTATGCCACCTGCCAGCCAGAACTTCAGCACAAAGGGATGAAAAAAAATATTGGACAGGTCAAACAAAGCTCGTAACAAGAAATACATTACAACAACTTTTATTTAAACTATTTAAATATCAACAAGAACAAAGCAACAACAACAACATTAAATAAAACAAAAGCAAACATGGAAATGAAACTTAATAATAAAACTAAGAGTCTGTGGCTCTGCTGCCACCCGACCTGTCCCCCGGGAATTGGGATAAAGGCAGGAGAGGTAGGGGCACTTCACAGGCCTGAGGGTCGGCAACATCGTGCTCGCTCAGCATGTTGTTTAAAACAGCGTGATCCAACCCCTCTTTCATCGCTGTATGCCACCTGGGTGATACAGCTGCATGCGGCGGAGCTCGGCGGAGACATACTGCACGTATGCCACCACCTTCTGCCACTCCGCCTGGACTGCCTGCAACTCCTCCACCAGGCACTTCTCCGGGTCATCAGAGGAGCGCCGGACCACCTCCACATGGCCCAGGGTGCACTGCTGCAACCTGGCCCGAAGGGTCTTGACCTCTGCCTCCTCCGGGGCCCTCCACATCAGGGCGGGCGGGCAGAGGGGAAGGGAAAGGGCTTATATGCCTCCTTTTGCTGGTTGCCTTCCCCCCCCCTTCTTCTGGCACTGAGGCTTCACGGACACCACTCCAGACTCCTCCTCACCCGTCCGCCTCACTCTCATTTCATGCCTCCGCTCAATGTGGTTGATGAGCCCTGACATCGTCCCCTCCCTCTGCCGGTGGACAACTTTATTGGAGATCTAAAAAGAGCAGAAAAAGATAGGAACATAAGAAGTGCCATACTGTGTCAGACCAATGATCTGTCAAGCCCTGCCTGCATTCTGTCTCCACAAGTGGGTGGACTGGGTGGCCATCCAATTTCTCTCTGCAGGGGACTTCCGTTCCTAACAGGTCATAAAGCAATTAATTCCCTGTTGTTCCAGTCCCTGTGCCATACCTTGCATGTGGTGGTTCTGTCGCCCTTATGGTAGAACCTCCAGACATCAGACGACTGGCGCCAAATATCTGGGGGTGTCACTGGCGAGTTCCGCCTAGGGGTCTGGTGTGGCAGTGAGTCCTTCTCCTTGTCCTGGTCCTGGCAGCAGGGCTGTGGCCGGAATCAGATTCCTCTCTAAAATGAGAACACATAAGAACACCAAATAAATACCATGCATTTATGATGATGCCTCTAGTCCTCCCTCCTTGGGGTGGTAGGGATTGCAACTAGAAATTTCATGCAGATCCTGCCCTCCCAGGGTGCTAGGGGATGCTAGGGATTGCAACTAGGAAGGTCCTGGATGGCATGTGCAAACCCTGCCCTCCTTGTGGTGCTTGGAATTACAACTAGGAAGGCCCTGGCTGGCATGTGAAAATCCTGCCCTCCTTGGGGTGCTAGGGATGGTGACAGGAGATGGAACCCTGGCTGTAGGAAAGAGCCTGCTCTTATTTGGGGGGGTGTAGGGAATGGGATAGTAGCTGGAGAGTGGAGACCCTTGCTAGCCTGGCACACTTTTGGGTGGGGGTGCTGCTCGTGCCAGAGCCCCCCACACTACAGTACCCTCTCTCTCTGTTGCAGACATCAGCTACCACTGTGTTTGACTGACTGAATGCCCACCACTCACGCACCCACCCGCATGCCAGTGAGCTTGTTCTAACTGATAGAGCCTTTCTTGTCCTCAAAGTAGAAAAAAAGTTTACAAACCTGGCAGCACCTCCTGAGCCCGCCGCTGGCGCCTCAGCCGAGAAGCCGGACACCACCACTGGAGGTGTAGTAGGGCCAGCTACCTCCACCTCAACCTTCCCCTCCTCGACCGGCAAGTGGGCCCCCAGCTGGGGGAGCAAAACTACTGCTGTCGCCTACTTCATTATTTTTTTTAAACACACAGGGAAAAGTCACCCACACAACAGACACCAACACTCACCAACCACCCAAACACACAGCACAGTCAAACCCAGCCAAAACACACAAAACTAACAGCCACTGAGTCAAACACACACTAACTCGCCACACAACTCTGCATGCACACAAATTTCCGGTTTCCGGCGCGATTACGACTTCCCGAGCTATCGTGTTATTTTTTTGGCCGAACGGCCGAACCCAAACAGAACGGCCAACCGAACGGCCGAACCCAAACTCAGCGAACCACCCGAATGCACTAACCCAAACGCACGAACCGAATGCGGCCGAACTGAACAGCTGAACCCGAACCGCGATCTGTTCACCCATCCCTAATAGTTATACGTTTTTGGTAAAAACAAAGGTGTCACTCAAGTGACATGGTACAGCAATGGAAAATTACAGAAAACTCAGGAGTTAGCAAGGTGTTTACATACTTAAAGAGTACACGTTCCGATAACAATACAACCCAGACAGGAACCAACATGTTTACATTTAAGAGTGTCTGAGAACTATGCATTCTGTTCTAACTAGAAGGTTACACTGCATTATCACTACAAGGCTATAACTGTGTTATTAGTGTGTGAGAAGGGGAAAAGGCATCCTAATGTCTCAGGGCCTATAAAATTAAAACAACTTCATTATGGAAAGGAACTAAAGGAAGCATCTAGCATATCTGTCTCTGGAATAGAGGTCTGGTATGATTTTACCCAGCATACATCTGTAAGCCAAGTTGAAGTGGCTCACTACTCTGGCTAAGGCAATGTAGCTATTCAGAATGGAGTTAGTCTATAGGGTTCAAATTATTCCCCTACACTCTTAGGACCGACTGACACATGTTCAACGGCTATTCACATGGAACCCTTCTCCACTTCAGCATTCCAATTTCTCCAGCCACTCCAGCCCCAGGACCCACCATCAGGGTTCTGGGGCCATCATTCCACTCACAGGGAGCCATCATTCCACCGCATCAAGAAACAGCCAGCCACTCCAGCCCCAGGACCCACCGTCAGGGTTCTGGGGCTGGCCTGTCATTCCGCTCACAGAGAGCCATCATTCCACTGTATCAAGTAACAGCCACTCCAGCCCCAAGACCCACCATCAGGGTTCTGGAGCCTACGTTACAGGAAGGTAGGGATGTCCATCCACGTCATCTAGAAGCTGTCACTCTAGTCCCAGGACCCACCTTCAGGGTTCTGGGTCCATCATTCCACTCACGGGGAGCTGTCATTCCACTGCATAAAGTAACAGCTACTCCAGCCCCAGGACCCAACATCAGGGTTCTGGGGCCTGTCCCTGGCTGGCTGCTCTACCTGGGGCACTGTCTGCAACTCTTCCCCCGGCCTTGGGGCAATCTTTCTATGACCTGAACACACCTCTCCACTCGAGGGCTTCAAGGGGCAAACTGACAAATGTAACCAAGTATTATATATCACAACTTGGCTTCCCAAGGCTTCTCCCTATGCGGCGATCTCTCTGTGAGAGTGGGCAGGGCACCTGCAGATGCCCGCTTATGCCTCTTCCAGTCTGCAACAGCTTCTCTCTCTCTCTGGCACACCCACACAGTCACAAGCCCTGCCCCTCCTGGGTGGCTGTCTGCAAGTTGAGATCCTGCTGGCACATCTTGGGGCTAATACGCTACATGTGCTGCTACTGTCAGGTAGGGATCTGACAAGCTGTATATACAATGAGATTTTGCCACTTGCCAGAAGCAGCACAGAGGGATAAAAGATTGGACAGGAAAACAAAGCTGGTAACAAATATAACTTTTAAAAAAACTTTTGAAAAAACATTACAACTTTTGAAAACAAACATTAATATACAAACAAAGGAAAATAAATTAGGGGTCTGTGGACCTGTCCCCTGGAACATGGGGGAAAGGAGAAAGGGGTGCGCAGGACCGAGGGGAGGGCACGTCATCCTCCACCTCATACCCATATTGCCGGTCAATGTCCAGGGCCCCCGCCAAGAATGCCTTCCATTTGATGACCGACTGGCGGAACAGTTCAAGGGTGTCCTTCTCAGTACAGAGGTACTCCGTGTATGCCTCCACCTTGCGGTCCTTTATTTGGAAGTCCTTGAACTGTTCCACCAGCCAGTCCTCCATGGTGCAGGCTTGGACCCTTAGCCCATCCATATATTTTTTTGTGGGCCTCTCAAGCTGTGCCCGAAAGGCCCTTGCCTCATGGGACTCTTCCTGGGAGGCTGGAGACTCCTCATCAGAGCTGGAGGGATCTGTGGTTGTGGCGCTTGTGCTGGGCCTCCCCCCTTGCTTTGGGTGATATTCCTCTGCACCAGAGTCCCTGCGCCCTGAACAAGACACGTCCCGCCGCGCCACCTCAATTAGGTGTACGTTCTCGATGTGGGCTATCAGCCCAAATGTGGTCCCCTGTGACCCCCTTTTTAACTTTTTGTCACAGATCTAAAGAACATAAAAAGATAGGAACATAAGAAGTGCCATACTGTGTCAGACCAATGGTCTATCAATCCCTGCCTGCATTCTGTCTCCACAAGTGGGTGTCTGGCCACTCTCTCCCCCTGTGGGGGACTTCCTAACAGGTCATAGGGCAATCCATTCTCTATTGTTCCAGCCCCCGTGCCTTACCTTGCATTCGTCAAATCCGCCTTTCGGGGTATAGAAGTACCGCCAGACTGTGGACCTCGTCAGCCTGGTTTCGAGTGGCTCCTGCGGCTGTGACCTCCGCCATGATGGGGTTCTGGGCCTGGCACCAGCAGCGGCACCATCATCACCCTCTCTGAAACAGGAACACATAAACACTGAAATAATATCATGCATTTATGGTGATGCCTCTAGTCCTTCCAAGAGCAATACCCATTCTCCCACACCAAGTGGATGGATAGCGCTGCTGCTGCAGTGCTGCCTACTCGCCTCTTTCCATTTCTCCCACGTACACCACCACCACCTGTGGTGCTGTAGTGTCTGAAAGTTGAGACTTTGGCTATTGCTGCTGCTGCTGCTGAAAGAGCCTCCCTCTCTCTCTCTCTCTCTGGCAGACCCATAAGTAAGACACATACAAATCCTGCCCTTCTTGGGGTGCTAGGGATGGCGATTAGAGACCCTGACTGTGTCTGGGTGGGTGCTGCGGCTTGTGCCTGACTGCTGGAAGAATCCTCCCACCCTCTCTCTCTGTAGCAGACCCATAAAGAAGACACATGCAAATCCTGTGCATCCTCTGCCACCCACTGTTGCCCACTGTTTGTGCCTGACTGCCCACCACCCATCCACCTGCATGCCAGTGTTTTCTCTAAAGGGTAGTATTCTTCTTGTCCTCAAAGTTATATGGAACAATAAACTAAAATAAATTTTACAAACCTGGCAGCAGTGGCACCTCCTGTGCCCTCTTCCTCCTCTGATGAGGAGCCGACCTCCACCACCTCAGATAGTCCAAGCTGGGCCTCTTCCTCCTCCACCTTCCTCATCTTCATTTTTCTATTTTTATTCTCACCCGCCATCTCTCCTCAACCAAACCAAACCACACAGCCACAACACACACACACACACACACACACACACACACACACACACAAAATCTCACAACACTTTTCACACAATCCAGACAGACACCATGAAAACACACCCAATCAAAATACCGTTTCTGGTTTTTGGCACGATCACGGGACCTATCGATAATGATTATGAAAATAAAATCTTTGAAATTGGTATCGCTAGACAATAATGAAAATGACATTGCACAGTCTTTGCACATGCCACGCGCCTGTCTGCCCGCCCTGTGGGCAAAGCTCGAACCCTGCTCCAGCCTGCCTGCCTCTCATGACAAGGTGGCTGTCTGTCTGCCCTGGCAACCATGGGTGATGTGCCCACTAGCCTGGTAATCCCACTTCTGCTGTTTGCTGGTCCATGGGTGCTCTGCCCTGGAAAATCTAAATGTGCCTAAGCAATCCTGCTGCTAATGTCTGCTGCTGTATGGAAGCTCTTCCCTGGCAAATCCTACCTTCGTGGCTCCATCGGTGCTGCCCACAGGCAAACCCTGCTTCTGCTTTCTGCTGTGCCACAAGTACTGTGCCCTGGCAATCCAATGTCTGCCACTGCTGCCAATGCCGCCTCTGCTGTGCCATGGGTTCTGAGACTGGACAATTCAATGTCTTCTACTGGGTGTCCACGTGATTCACACCCGGCCAGGCTTGACCAATTGGCAGTAGAGCTTCTTGAGTTCTGTTGAGTACAAACCAAGCCTGCAATGCCCAACCGAGTGGGGGTGCTTCCAACCACCAAACCCTTGCCAGGCCTCTGCTGTTTCTCTACCCATGCCAGCCAGTCTGCAAACTCCTCTTGGCTATTTCCTCACCTGCCTCACTGATGATGCTGGATACCTCCTGTAAGTCAAAATAGCTGTCTGTGTCCAACAGGAGCAGAGCCAGCTGTCTCTGGGCCATGCTGTAAGCGAATAAGGACACTCCACGTGGGAGCTGTCATTCCACTGTATCAAGAAGCAGTCACTCCAGCCCCAGGACCCACCCTCAGGGTTCTGGGGTCTACATTCCAGGCAGGGAGGGCTGTCCATCCACGTCATCTAGAAGCTGCCACTCCAGCCCCGGGACCCACCATCAGGGTTCTGGGGTCTACATTCCAGACAGCGAGGGCTGTCCATCCACTTCATCCAGAAGCTGCCACTCCTGTCCCAGGACCCACCATCAGGGTTCTGGGAACATCATTCCACTCACACGGAACTGTCATCCTACCATATCAAGAAGCAACCACTCCAGCCCCAGGACCCACCATCAGGGTTCTGGGGCCTATATTACAGGCATGGGGGGCTGTCCATCCACGTCATCTAGAAGCTGCCACTCCAGCCCCAGGACCCACCAGCAGTGTTCTAGGGCGTACGTTATAGGCATGGGGGGCTGTCCATCCACATCATCTAGAAGCTGCCACTCCAGCTCCAAGTCCCACCCTCAGGGTTCTGGGACCTACGTTCCAGGGAGGGAAGAGGTCTGGCCAGGGCTTGGTGGCTGGCATGGCAACCATACAGGGTAGGGCATTTCAGGCTGGCATCCTACTTGCCAGATATCAACCAACTGTTCATCAAATTGATCAAGTAGCCTTGCCCGGTGGTGATTCACATGGCCAGCCAGCCACCTCCTGCCATCATGGCGACTAGATATGGAGAACCCAGCCAGCATAGAGTGAGCAGAACTCGAGGCCTGATGCTGCTGCTGCTGGGTCTTTGATGGCCTGCCATGCTGCCATGGGCACCCCCAGGGGCTTAGCGCCGAGCCTGCCTTCCCAGGCAACCCGGGGTGCCAAGCACCAAGCCTTCCCAGTCTCTGCTGATGGGTCTCCGACAGCATGCCATGCCACCACGGGCACCCCTGGGGGTCCCTGGAACACCCCAAGCCTTGCAGCAGGTCCAAACTCTGCCGAACGTTTGACCAAACCAAACTGAATGATCAAACTCAGTTGTCTAACTGAACCTGAACTCGGTTTTCGAACCGAATGACAGAACATCCAAACCCCGTTCTGTTCACACATCCCTAAAAGTAACTAAAGACCTTCACTTAGCAAAATCCAATTGCCTCTACTCCATCCTTGTCCTTGATCTCTCTTATGCTTTTGACACTGTCAACCACTCTCTTACTTGACTCCCTCCACTCCCTTGGTTTCCGTGACTCAGTCCTTAACTGGTTCTTTTCCTAACTCTCTGACCAATCCTTTAATGTGTGTCTTTATGGTGCCTCCTCTACTTTTCTTCCCCTCTCAGTTGCGGTTCCCCAAGGCTCCGTCCTTTGCCTTCTTCTCTTCTCTCTATACACTCTGTCTTTAGGCAAACTCATTGAATCCCATGGCTTCCAGTACCATCTGGATCCTGACGATATCAAAATCTCTCTCTCTCCCCTTCTACCCAGTCTCGCCTCACTAACTGCCTCTCTGACACTTCTGCATGGATGTCTCATCGTCAGCTCACATTTAACATGGCTAAAACCGAACTCATCTCCCCCCCACCTCAATTCTTCCCCTCTCTCTTCCTTCTCTGTCTTCGTTGATAGGGTCAACATCCAGCCCATTTCTCAAGCACATAGTCCACAGTTCATCTTTGACTCCTCCCTCTCCTTTAAACCTCAGATTGATTCTTTTGCCAAATCCTGTCACTTCTCACTGCACAACATTGCTAAGATACGCCCTTTCTTCACTGTTTCCTCTACTAAAAACCTTGTCCATGCCCTGGTCATCTCTCGCCTCGACTATTGCAACCTCCTTCTCACTGGCCTTCCTCGCTCTCACTTTGCTCTTCTCATTTCTGTTCATAACTCTGCTGCCAAGGTCATCTACTTTGCCCACCGCTTTGACCATGTACAGCCCTTCCTCTCCTCTCTCCACTGACACCCTCTTCCTGAACGCATTCTGTACAAACTCCTGGTTTTTAACCTACAAGGCTCTTCATAGCGTTGCTCCCCCTATCACTCAGCACTCATTTCCCACTACACTTCTGTCTGGGAACTCTGCTCCTCCTCTGACACCACCCACACCTACTCATGACTCCCCTGCTCCTCAAATCATATCCACCCCTTTTCCCTGGCAGCCCCCCATGCCTGGAACTCCCTTCCTGATCACATTCACTTGACTTCCTCTCTCCAAATTTTATAATCCCTCTTCAAAACCCACCTCTTCCGTCAAGCTTTCCCTGGCTCCTCATTCCCCTCACCCCCTTGCTGACTTATCGTATCTTGTGTAACATTAAATGAGGAACTACATCTTTGTAACTAAGCCAAGCATGCACACCTGAGACCTCACAAGTTCGTGAATGTATCCTTGTCACTTCCTCCGTTCCCGCCCCCCCGGCCTTGTCTCTCTTAGATTGTAAGCCTTCTGGGGCAGGGACCATGTCTCTTTCTTACAATTGTAATATGCCATGCACATTGCTTGTGCTATATAAATGCTTAATAAATACACATTGCAAAAATAGTACACCCCATATACATTTTAGTCATGACTCTGTGCCATTTTTGTATTATTACTATGGAATAGTCTTCCTGTTCCTGCAATGTTCATTTTTCTACATTTTAAAGAAGTGAGAAAACAGTTATGAAATAATAAAATATACATGTTACTTATTTTAAACTTAGTAGTTCCATAGGAAAACAGTTTTCACACCATATCAATAATCTTAGTTGCCTCATGCATGTAGTTTTCTATGCCAGTAGACACTCTTGGTGTTTTTAGAAGGACAGCTGACCGCCTCTGCTCTGTCTCACCCACAGGCAGGCCATCCATTTAAAGGGAGCCTACCAGGGGTAGGCAGAGCAGAGGCAGTAGGGAAGCTGTCAGTGCTCCGGGGCAGCTCCGCTACTGGTGCTCTGGAACATCCTGGAGCACTGCTAGCAGAGCGAGCTGCCAAAACCGGGAACACTGGTCAGGGGCAGAGCAGCAGATGGGCCACTACAGGTCTGGGGGTTGCCCTGGAAACACCATAGAGATGTGGCGTTGGCCAATTCACCTGCACCTCTGTGGGAAGCAGTGCACCCTGTAGGTGGACTGGGAGCCATGGCAGCACTGGGTCCATTTAAACCTGGCGCTGCCGGAGCTATGCACAGGGGATGCAGCACTGGCCACCCCCAGAGTAGGTCCAGGATTGGTCCATATAAAGACACCCTCTGTTCTCTACAACTGTGTGTGTATTTTGGAAAGCATAGTTTGGGGCTGGTTCCCCACTTCAGCTGTCACTGAGCAGCCACACAGGACCAAGCTACTGGTGGGAAGCTAGGGCCAAAATGCAGGACTGATTCTGGCTGCATAAAGGATATAAATGGTTGGGAAATCTTCCCACTTGCTAGACAGGAATACAGTTCAGCAATTCAAACCTTCATGAGAATTCCTCCCTCTTGTTGTCCTCTTATGACTTTTATTGTTGTTAGAGGTGCGCTGGTTCATTGTTTTTTATTTGTTCCAAATATTCAATGTATAAACTTCAGCCTCTCAATACACAAATAGAGCCTGTGGATTAGAGCAGAGAAATACAAAATACAGAATGAAAATGGATTGCCCATAAGTTGCTATATTATATGTTTCTTGAAAAACCCTAATAACGTTGTAAGACAGAGAGACCCCCTCAAGGATCATGCCTAAACTGACATAAAAACAATGCACTCTTCCATGCCAGAAACCAAAGTCCTGGGCAAATCAGGGAAATGAAAACCATACCAGGTTCTAGATGTAATCCTTTCCAGGTCCCAGATGCAGCAAAATACTTCAGCATCTGTCTAGCATTAAGCATTGATGTGTATGGATGTGTGGTCCAATGGATAGTGTGTAGGATCCTGAAATGAAGGATGTTCAGATTTCGAACCTTGGATTCCCTGGGTGGAATTGGGCAATTCACAATCTGTCTGCCCTAGCAAGGAGTTCTATGCAAGACCGCCATACATTGTTTTGTTTTAAAGATAAAAAAATATATGCTAGGCTAAATAGAAATGTGTAATTTTTTAATGATCTATTGTTACCTAGAGCTTTGAGTGTATTTCTGTGTGCTCTCAAAGGCATAACCTCTGTTACTAAGAAAAGCACTATTTTGAAATCTACGAACATTCTATGCTATGTAGGTAGTTGCTGTGGGGCTGAGCTAGGTGCCACAGTGAAAACAGTCTTTCCCCATTAAAGTCAGTGACAAAACTTCAATTTAATATAATTGATTTATTTCATCAAATTTTTATTTCATCAAATATTTTATGCTGCCCTTCCCTTAGGCTCAGGGCAGCCCACAAATCATAAAAACAGTAAAATAATATTTTTAACACCACCCCCCCACACACACAAACCCTTACAACTCCACCCCCACCCACCCACCCCACACACACATCCCTCCAAACCCTAAATAAACACACATTACTCTGTGAGCTTCACTGCCTGTCATCTGGATCAATATAGGCATGGCAGTAAAAAGTTTCAAAGTATTATTTGCTGAACAGCAGCATTTCATTAAATGAGATATTTCAAGGAAGTCACAATCTGCTTGCAGTTTTTTTCCCCATGGAAAAAAGGCCAGAATCATTGAATCCATTATTCAGCATGAAGTATTTGCTCAGTTCTATTAAATGTCTATTTGCAAATATATTCAGAAGGAATGTTACTGTAATTGGAGATATTTAGTGTGGGAGAAAAAGTTACAGAGGATGGCCTTGTTGAATGATCTGTTTTCTTCATTAGTTATTATTGTGTTTGAATAGGTTATGAGAATGGCAGCTTAGTCATAAATTGCTTTGAGAGTAATATCTAATAAATAGGACTTGACATAATTTTATGCTTGATTTGTAATGAGCTAGAATAGGAGTTCTGTTGATGTGTTAACAATGTGATATTTCATCTTCAACCCATTTATAGCAAACAGTCAAATGGTTTTTTCTGAATGTTCTGTAAAAACAAGTTACTGGCATCATGTAAGAGGGGTAGTTTTAGGCATGTTGCAACCACTCAAGGCAAGTTCGGCCTGTGGTTATGGCTCTGTCCTAATATATGGGCTGGGATCCCATCTAAATAGAATAAAAGATGGGTAATACTGACCAGGCTTCCTTTCCTCTGACCGTTTCATTGTATGCGGAGTGAATTGCTTGGGATGAAACTGACTAGGGAAAGGGGAGCCTGGTCAATTTCATCAAGCAATTCATTAGGACCTGTCTCACAGCTTATGAGACAGGAAAAGGGAGCCTCAACCAGCGGAGTCATTGTTGCCCTGCAGATAGGGTTCTTTGTTCCCTTAAAAGCATTCAGATATTTAATTTGCATTTAATCAATTTGCTGCAGTAGGAGAGCTAGTCAGAGCTGCTGGGAGTGGGTTTCTGACTCCCTCTCAAAATGGATAGCTGGTGTGAGCCAGCAAAAAGCTAGGCTGTGGCTTGATGGGGCAGCATGTTGTTGTTGAAAAAGGAAGAATCAGCGGCTACTGAGGTGATGGCAGGACAGAGAAGGGACTGGTTCCTTGTAAATCGCACGAGGGACCTGTACAAGGACAGTGGGAAAGAGCAATTGGGTAGTCTTTCCCTGGGGCAGGAGGAAGAGATTGGCTGGCAGAGTGGTCAGCAAGGTACTTTGCAGATAAGGAATGAGACACATTTAATTTCATTTATTGTATTCAGCAAGATTTTGCTATAATAATTTACACCAACAAAATACATAAGCATAAATTCTAAAAAATCAAATTTATAAAATATAAAATTAATATTAAAATTCAAAATTCAAAGGTAGCCTTACAGTTGAAATTCTAAACCAAAATAAATCGTTCAACCTAAAAAAGGTACGTATCAAAGAATATACATTCCCATAGATTTCCAAATCAGTCTCTAGATTCTGACACTGCTTTTAAACAAGGGTGCGCTGAAGCGCCTCCCAAACGCCGCATTAAAGCAAAGCCGCCGGAAGTGACATTGTCCCTGTTGCCGGCGGCGGCGGCGGCTGGAGACATGGGGCTTTGCAGCAGCGCGTTCTTAAGACTTCAATTATCTGGCTTAAGAACCCGCCGCTCCAAAGCCCCGTGTCTCCAGCCGCCGCCGCCGGCAACGGGGAGAACGTCACTTCCGGCGGCTTTGCTTTAATGCGGCGTTGAGGAGGCGCTTCAGCGCTCCTCGTTTAAAAGCAGCCTTAAGCTCGTGTCATTGAGGGGTGGAAATTTGGCTTATCTTTTCCTTTTTCCATCTTCCAACTCTTCTCTACTAGCTTAAGAAAGCAAGCCATTGCTTTTGTCTGCACTAGGTGGGAAGCGGTAAGTAACATCGCAAGCTTATCTTCCACAAGGAGGGATGCATTCTGGAATAACGGGTCTATCCATACTACTCTGAGATCTGCATATCTTGGACAGTCAAATATAATGTGATGCATTGTCTCAATTTCTTGAAGGTCACACTGGCAAATCCTCTCAGTGTAAGGAAGCTCCATTATCTTCCCTCTAACCACTGCAGATTCAATTAAATTAAAGCAAAAAAGGGTTATCAACCTCCTTAAATTTGGATCCTGAACCTGGAGGAAATACTGTTCTAAAGTACAAGAGAACTTTACTCTTGAGTACATTGGGGCAATTTTACTACTCTGAATAGCTGCAAGATCATCTCTCACTGCCTGATCCCTTACCTTCTGCCTGGTTTCCAGCCTAGCTGCATTATAATCAATACTGTCACTATCCATCCAGGAAAGGGATAATTGGTGAGACAATGCCTGAATCCCTTTCCACCACTTAAAGGGGAGGGAACCCTGATGCTGGTTTTGCTCCATATAGTACTGGTGAGCTAGTGGCAAGGTCATCCCTTGTCTTAATTTAAGACAATATAGCAATGCTCTACAAAAGGCACACGACTTAGCCGAAACCGAACTTGTTTCTAACTGGAGCATAGGGAGGGGAGAGGCTTTAGGAGCTCTCAGAATGGTCCTTTAAAAAAGATTTTGTGTGCGCTCCTCTTTTGCCTCATAGCTAAAACAAGTTAACTCCACCCCATAAAGAAGCTGCGGAAAAACTTGGACTTCATAAATGGATAAAATCTGATCCAGAGGGGGTATAGGCGCTTCTCAGTTCACCCTAAGTATTGCTGATGTTGACTGATATGCCTTTCCAACCCAAAGCTCCAAATTAGCCTTCCAGGCTTGGGAGCTAGAGATCACACCTAAGTATTTATTTATTTATTTAAGGCACGGGCTTCCGACATGGCGGATATAACACAAACAAATACAAGACAACAAACAGACCAAACAAATCCTTACAACCATATGGTTTTGACCAAAAGGCTCCAAACCATAATTACATATGAACACTAAGCAAAAGGAAAAACACAAAAGTAGGGAATAGAAACATCATACATAACCAAGTTTACAATATCTGAATTAAATCAAGTCAGCCATACCGACACTATCATGACTAGGTTGTTATAACCACACACCTAAGTAAGGGTAGTCAGAGGTCCGAAGTATTTCTTGAGCCCCAATCCTCCATCTATAGTTAGTCCAAACTGTACCAAAGGACATAATTTTAGACTTAGAGATATTAACTGAAAGATGATTATGATGGCAAAAGTTATTCAAGGAATTGAGACATTGCTGCAGATTGTCTTGTGTGCGAGAGAAGGATAATATCATCTGCATAGAGCAACAATGAGATTGGTCTAGTTCATTTTAGTGGAGGGGTTATGTGGTTGGCTGCCACTGCCTGTATTATATCATTAATAAAAAGATTGAAAAGTAGTGGCGCCAACAAGCATCCCTATCTTACACCCCTCTGTAGCGGGAAGGACTTTGTCATTCGACCATCAAAATCCACCCTAACCACCACTTTCGTCTGTTCATGGAGAGATATTAGCAGTATCAGCAGGTCACAGTCAATGCCCATCCTAACTAATTTCTGCCAGAGAAGTCTCTGGGAGACAGAATCAAAGGCCTTAGTGTCAGAGTTGGGCCTTGAACCCTTGGCCCTTAGGGGCAGGACCACCATTCTAGCGCCCTGTGCCACCTGGTGGGCCTGTTTTTCTCCCTCTGTCCCCTTCTGTGTGGCTGTTTCTTGTGTGCCGTGCCTCCCCCAGCTGTAGTTGGTTACCCTAGCCCTGCCTCTTGGCTCCTGATTGGCCAAATGAAGTATTTAAGCCTTGGTGTGGCCACAGGAAGCCGGTGGAGCAACGTTTCATACCTGCCCCAAGCCTTTGTTGTGTGCGTGTGGTGCCGTAGCATATTGTGCACAGTGTTTGTGGCTACTACTCCATCCCTTCCTTTGTCTTGTGCTTGGTGTTGTACTTTGTCCCCTTACCTCCCTGCCTCCCTTACAGCTCCTGTGTTGGTCCCCTCCTGGAACTATACTGTGGATTGTGTGTGTTGGGCCCCTTACCTCCCTGTCCTCCTTACATCTCTAGTGTTGATCTCCTCCCAGAAGGGTCTTGGGGATTGTGTGCTGTTTGTTCCCCTACCTCCTTGCCTCCCTTATAACTCTTGTAGTAACCCCCTTCACGAAGTGTACTGTGGGTTGTGGGTTGTTTTCCCTCTGGCCTCCCTTACAGCTCATGTGTTGATCACCTCCTCCTAGAATTGTACTGTGGGTTGTGTGTGGTTTGTCCCCTTACCTCCCTGTCTCCCTTACAGCCCTGGTGTTGATCCCCTCCTAGAAGTGTCTTGGGGGTTGTGTGCTGTTTGTCCCCTGGCCTCCCTTACAGCCCCTGTGTCAATCCCTTCCTAGAAGTGTGCTGTGGTTTGTATGTCATGTATTTCCTATTATAAGCATATATTTTGGGGGCATCTGTGTTCCTAATATATTGATTTTGAGTTTCAACATATTAACTTCCTGTTTCAATGGGTGATTTCAGACGTTACGTGAACACGGTGAACCACGGTGAATACCCATATGGTCACCGTGTCCCGTACGTCTGTTCGCGGCGCGCCAGATGTTGGCCACGGTCAATACCCACATGGGGTTCGTTTGAACCACGCTTCCCGGGCTAGCCGGGGGAAGTTCCCGGGAAGCGTGGTCAAACGGACCCTGGGCCGTGGCCAAGGAAAAGTAACGTCTGGCCGCGTGTCACGGCCCGGGATCCCCGGCGGGATCCCGGGCCGTGGCACGATCGGCCGGACGCGGCGGCCGCATTGGCCCCGCCGCCCGCCCGTCTCCTCGGAGGGTGGGCGGCGGGGTGCGTGGAGGGGGCGGGGCCGCTCGGCCGCACGTTGCGCCGCGCGGCCCCGGCCCCTCCCACTTTCCCCGCTGGAATCCCCCCAGCACGTCTGTTGTGCCGTTACGGGGTGACCCCGGTGGGGAACGAAGCCGTTGGTGCCGGTACGGGGCCAATGGCCCGCGTATCGTCTGAAAATACCCAATGTATTGAACTTGTGTTTTACTGTAATTTGTATCCACTGCATTGATTTTTAGAATCAGTTTCTATATGCACCTTGGTTCAGGCTGAGGTCTCCTCAGCTGTGTTCCAATGAACTTTTTTTAAACTTCTCTGTGAACTTTTCACCGTATCCAAGGAAACAGAAAGAAATTGCTAAAGTTGGAGGCCAGACCAAGGGCCTTATCAGTCTATATGTTTAAATGACAAATGCTGCCAGGAATGACCATCCCCAAAGTGAACGTTTTAGTTCTTCCTAGCAGGCACAGCTGCTTCAACTAATTGATTAAAAAACCTTGAAGCTGTGTTCAACTTTTTTCTGTAATCTGACAATTAATTTTGATGGAAATATGAGGTTTTGTTCAAACTTTGAAGGAAATCTGACTCTCTGTTCAGTCTCCTTACTTGCTCAGAATTAAGAGCGCCAATTGGAATCCTGTGTATTTCCATGCTAACTGACGTCATCAGCATCACTGCTCAGGAGTGTCAGCTTCTGGCAAACTTTGCTTTAAGAAGGGAAACACTAGCTTTGCTTTTTCAGATTGAAACCCTACACTATGTTGGGGTTTCTCTCTCACCATTATGGCAGATTGGGATTCAAAATCTGGTGAACTATATTTTCTTCATATATGTGAACCAATTAATGGAGCATGTGTTAAGCTTTTATAAACTATTTTCTTAAAATAGAAATGTTTTTTAGATCATGTAACTTTGATTGGCTCTCAATACCATTCTATGTAAGCTACTGATATTTTCTATTTAAATTTAAGTAAACTATGCTTTTTTTAATAATATTCTGAGCCTCTTGTTTAATTCATTTATTTATAAATATATTGTCATTTTACAATACTTGCTTTGCTAGCTTGGCATCAAAGTAAAGCGTAAACTCATTTTATACAACTTGGGAAAAAGAGTGGCCCAATCCAGTTAGACTAGATCTGGCTGGAACACATAGCTCTCTTTCATTTTGTAAAAAAAGAGACGTGCAATGCTACATGTGTGGTGTGTGTCCTATTTCGTTTCCCCCCCAATTCCTCCGTAACTGGCTTTCCCCGCCAGCTCCTCTGGCTCTGCTTAGCCCTGCCTCCAGCTTCCATTGCTGGTTTCCCCTCCAGCTCCTCTGTCATTAGCTAACTCTGCCTGCTCCTTTGTCTTTGACTATCCCTGGCAGTGTTCCATGCTGCTGGTCTACTCCCATTGTTCTCTGTCGCTGATCCCCCTTACCAGCTTCCCTTCCTTTGGGATTTCCTCCCACTCCCTTGTGGTTGGTCCTTCCTTCCCACCCCTGGCCCCCTAGCCTCAATGATGTCTCATACACCCTCTTAGCCCAGCTTATCTGGCAGATATACTGAGCGTGTAGTCTCCCGGGTAGTGGAGAGTGACTGAGAGGCTTCAGTGAGTTGTGGACAACCCTTTTCTCCCTGTCCCCTGGTCTTCTGCTTCCTCCCTCCTCGTTTTCCCCGGCTCTGCATCCCAGACCCTGACACTTAGTAAGATCGATATACACTACATACAATTTAGTCTTCTTTATATGGACATATTTATCAATAAGATGTCACATAACAAAACAATTATCTGAGGTTGATCTAGTCACACAAAACCGCAACTGTTCTTCTGCTAAAAGGGAATACATATACACCCACTGTTCTAACTCTTTCAAGATGGATAGAGTACAGAGCTTACTTAATACTGGCAGAACACTAATTAGCCTGTAGGAGGCAGGGTCGGTGGGGCTTCCCTTTTTGAAGATCGGTACTCTAATTGCTAGGGACCAAAAACACGGTGTTGAGTGAAGCATATTAATAGCTGTAAATAATTTAGCTAGCACTGGGGCCCACCATCTTGGATTGTCCTTAAATAGTTCTGGGGAAATCCCATCTGCACCTGGAGCCTTACCAGGACGGAGCTTATTGATGAACTCAACCATCTTCCTCTCTCTAACTCTAAGAAGGACCGCTCCTGTCCAGAGTTGGATAGACCTACAGAGAGGGGAGGAAAAAGCTCCTCCTGAGTTAACTCTGGGCAGGAATCCTGGTACAGTTTCATATAAAAGGATACCCAGGCCTCATTCTCAATATGGGAAGGTCTCACAATTCTACCTTTATTCAGAGGTAAATTAATTACCTTCCAGAACTGAGTCAGATTATTAGCCTGCGCTACCACCTGTATTTCTGCCCATAATTGGGCGGAGTTACGAGCCTTTTTCTCCTTTAAAAGGTGATAGTACTCCTTTCTTTTTTGAAGGAACACCTCCCAATCACACTAAGTAAAATCTGTTCCACAACCTCCTAGCTTTAGCTACAGCTGCCTTGGCATCCCTATACTCTTGATTGTACCACCTGTTCTTAACAACGCCTGGCCTGCGAGCGTACCGGGTGCCTTTTGGTAATGTAAGGGAAAAGAAGGTCCAATATAGAATCCAAAAGGGGACCTACAGCAGCATAATCATCTATGGCTATAAGGTCTTCACGTAATGCCATGCAGACAGGAGAGTAAAGCAAATGTGAAACTTGGGTTGAAATTGGTGTAGTCCACTATACTGGAAGTTGCACACACTCAATACTAGAGATAGGAGGACTCTGGTTCTCACACATATCTCTCTCTCCTAGCTCCAGCAAAATGGGGTAATGATTCCCCTCTAGCCTAACCAAGACCTTAAAATCACAAATAACAGAAAAGTTAATAGGAGAGGTTATTGGTTAACACATAGTCTATAACACTTGCTCCACGTGATGAATTGTATGTAAAGTCCCCCTGTAGGTCTGATAGGGATCTGCCATTATCAAAAGTCCCTGTTGTAAAATAAGTTGGTAGAGTCTCCTACCACGCCCATTAACTACCAGATCCATAGAGGCACGCAAAGGTATTCTCAGCTGTGATTGTAATTGAGAATCGATAAACTCTGACTGACTGCCTTTCCTGGCATTAAAATTGCCAAGCAAACAGCCTCCCACCAGGGTATTCTTGAATAAGAAGCTTTAACAGTTAATTAAATTTGTCCCAAAATGTGGGCGTATAATACAGCAAGGCTTCAGGTGGCACATATACATTAATAATAATAAATTCATCAATCTTCGGGAGCCTAACCCGAAGAACCAGACAATTGTTCAGACTTATTGGTTTCTGAGAAACATCTGCATTAATAGTGTCCAAAATGAGTGTTATTACCTCCAATGGATGACCTTTCTTAGCCTGCTTGGTCCCCAGAACAGTATAGCTGTAAAAGCCAGGGAGGGAGAAGGACTCCACCTCACTTCCAGCAAGCCAGGTTTTTTGGAGGCATGCTATCTGGTGAGTTGATATAAAATTAACCCAATCTATGTCCTTTAACCTGAACTTGATACCCTCAATATTCCATGAGAGGCAACAAAGAGCAGAGCTCCTTGTATGTCACGCAGACACAGATGTCCGTACCTTAGAACCAGATTCTACTTCAGCATAGGTAGGGGAAACTGGTGCAATAGGAGGGGTATCCCTCCCCACCTCTAAAGAACCCAATCCTATGTACTTAGATGGAAAAGAGGATCTAATTTTAACGCCGTCTGTAAGGTTACCACCCTGGCAATGGACATCCCTATCCCTATTATCATGAACGGTGGAACAGGAAACCAATTGTCCTGTCAAATCAGCCACAGCTGTTGGACTAGATAGATAGGAATGTCCTGGAGTATCCACTAAATTCCATTCTAACACAGATTCTGGGTGTGTCTCCAATGAATTATTACTAAACTGTGAAACAGGGGGCAATAAATCAATATCACCCAAAAAAGCCACAGAGTATGAGTGGAAGATGGAACGTGCCAGGGCATTTTCCACCCTTTGAATATAGATCCCTGAGGTCTTTAAGCGCTTCCGTGTAGTCCATAATTGGGATACCAGTTTAGTAGATCTGAATACTAGTTCCCACCTCAGGAACTGACCCCTATTCAAAAGAGGAAAAGTACTTTCCACCTCTATAGCATTAATATTCACTCCCATAATCCGGTGTATAATATCTACAAAAGGGTCCAAAATCAACATGGTGGTAGTTCGAAATCTAAACCTTTTTTTATTAAAATGAAAGAGAATGGTTGGAGCCCAAAGGTCATGAGTAACTTGAGGCCACACTATAAGTATGGCTGATTTGTTTAAGGTGCTAATCAAACTGTTCCTACCAGGTATCCGGTTATCTTGGGAAACCTGAACATGAGACTTCACAGGTAGAGCCCTCCCAAGGTCTCCAGGAATCATTGATGGCCTCCCCTGTTACTCAATAGGAGAAACTTCCATGAGGGTTGATGAGGAACTTACTTGATTAACCTTACTTACCGGATACGACAGGATTCCACAAGATGTATTGTTTTGGAGAATACCTGTCTTAGGAGGAGGGGAAGGTACCTTCAAGAGTTGCAAAGAACTGGGTATCTGTGGGTTAGGAGTAGAAAGGGAAGGGAGTGGTTCCTCACTATTCTGTAACCCCTGCATACTAAGGAAATCGGGTGACATTTGAGTAGCTGCATCCTGCCTCAAATAGGGAAGGAAGCAGCCAAGGGGGTAGTAGAGTTTAGTTTACTAAACTCCATCCATAATCCACCAACTAAAACCTTAATAGAAAACAGCATATCATAAGCCTGATCTGCCTTTTCCTCTAGTTTTTTATAAATGATTGTCCATATCAGTTTCCTGCCTAACTATATAATCATCCAGCTTCTTAGAAATCTCCATTAAATGTTGGTGTTTGTTGGCAAGTTGGGTACTGGAGTCAACTGCCTCAATTTCTCTGGAAGGAATGGAAGAATAAACCTCAGAATGAAATAAGGAGCCCTCATTTGTTGGCTCCACATTAATTCCCGAGGAAAAAGTAGGACCAACCAAGGAAAAAGTAAGAAGACTTGTTTTCAGTCCAAAAAATGAGTCAGTTTGGACTGAACTGGACCTTTATCCAATTTCTCAGCCTGTTCTATTTCAGCAGCTAAATTGGTATAGGAGCGTCTCACACATGATCTTAGTTCCATAATTCCAAATAATTATCCCACCAGACCCAATACATTCCAGCCTTCAACAGGCTACTAAAAAGAACTGATCTCAGCAGTCTTTACCAGCACCGTAATCAGGCTCAGTCCCCAGAGAGAATGTAATAAATCGTCCAGAGTCCTCCTCTCAGAATAGCAGAGAAATCTTCTTCCAAAGCAAATTGGCATAAACAACTGCCAAGGGCACAGAGAAAAGGAGCCTGCTCACAGCACACCAAGAGCCACCCTAATCAGGACAATCCCTATCCGCAAAACCCACTGGAGTAGCCTGGCCAGATCATGGCCAGCGCCTAAGGCCGCGCGCACAAGGGCACACCCGTGTGCGTGCAGCCCCTAGGTGCGATGCCCTTCGGTGATGCTGCAGGCGTGAGTCTTGCCTAAATACTCCAGCAGGGAGCAGCAGTGGTGCAAATCTCTCACTCTCCTTGGGCTCAGGTGGAGGCAATCAGGTAAACAAACAGTCCCTAAAGGCAATCCACACGCTCTCCCAGATCAGGTAACATGGTGCGCTGTTCAGACAACCACCACTATTATTATTATTATTATTATTAAACATTTATAAAGCGCCAGTTGCAACCTGGCGCTGTACAGAACATACAATCAGATGCGGTCCCTGCCTGTGGCTTACAATCTAAAAGACAAGGAGGGGGAGACA